>BMAO01015703.1:0-127534 GCA_019973975.1 Trichonephila clavata
TCATTGTAGCCGTTCAGTTACGTATTGCTAAAATTGAATGTACTTTGATCTCATGTGATGATGCATCATGATTGTTAACAATTGCATTCAAACGACAATTTCAAAATAATAGCTATTGAAGGATTTAAATATATTGGTAGCTAAGAAAATCACAATTTTATTCCAAGTAATACGTTTAATACTAATTAATTTTCAGATATAGTACGATTGAAAGCTGATGAACGTTTTAATATTCAGATAAAATAGACATGTTAGATTGCAAATATTTTGAACGACCGGAAAATTTAGATAAAAATTCAGATCTATTTTACAAAACACATTTTAGTTGCATTGTAAGTATTGTGTAGATTCATTTAATGAAACTAAAGTTCATTGCGGTTTAGTTAAGGAGCAGTTTAATAAAACATGCAAAATTTAGTAGAAATGAAAATGTGGAGATAGTGCAAAATAAAAATGTGAGGCTAGTTGTAAAGACACTTTATGAAAACATTCTGAAACGGAGGACAGTACACATAGTTAAAATGCCCTTAAGGGTAGTCAAATTGTTGAGAATTTGGGGCATTGCCTCAAACGATTAAATGCATTGTGGCTTGGGTGGAAAGGGATCACAATATCAAAGTGTATAGAGAAATTCATGCAAGAATATGAACAATTGGGACATATGAAAGTGAAGGTAAGAAATAATTCGAGATGAACTATTTCTTACCTCATCATGGCGTCTATAGACCCGAAAAAGTATACTAAGGTGAGTGTGTCTACAGTAAATCAGTCCTACAGATAATGGACATCACTGAATTCGGTATAATGGAGAGTCATCCAAGATGACTTATATCCCAGATTAGATTCCGTACTTACGAATATGCACTGACTGCGGATATTAAAAATGTATCGAATGATCCTAATTGATTCCGAACAACGCTTTATAACAAATGTTATGGAAGGACAATAAACACATTCAGTAAACAGGCTTCAAACAGTCACGTACGGGACGACCATACTTGGCGCAACGAACATTAGAAACAATTGTCTATGATGAAGAAAATAAATTCCCGATAGCAGAACCAGTCTGCTGAAGCAATTTCTACATGGACAATGCGTTATGCAGGGCGGACACCTCAGAGGCTGGGAGCTACGATATCAGTTAATTGAAATTTTGAAAGGTGCAGGCATGGAATTGCATAAAATCAGAAATCATCCTGAACTTCACTTGAAGTATACAATAAAGTCTACGATTTTCCTGAACCAAATAAGGACAAAACCCAGAGTGTGTCCTGGACAGGAAGGGTACTTTTCGTTTAAAGTTGACGTGATACTTGAAGTGATTGTATACCAAGAGAAGCGTTTATCAACTATTGCGAGACTGTTTGATCCTTTGGTCTTGTGGGACCCAGGGTGTCAACACCAGATATTTGCTCCAGAGGCTTTGGAGACTTAGTATTGACTGGAAATCCTCCCAAAGAAAGGGATGATGGTACCAGTTGTTAACTGGGCTAGAGAACCTAAGAACATCAATATCAGACGTGATTAAGAATCCTTCATCTATAGAGATTCATGAGTTTCTGATGCATCCAGAGCGTTGCTATGGAGCTGCAGTGTATTGCAAATCACAAAATAATTCGATGACTTTAGTGAGATTAATTACTAGCAAATCGAGAGTTTCACCAATTAGAGTAACTTCTTCAAGGTGTAACTGTACTTGTCCTTTTGTCAAACTTGTGAAAGAGTGATTGATGCATGAAATGAATCAGTTAAGTTTATCTGTGGACTGATTCAATGATATTTATCTTAGCTACAAAAGACCGATGGACCTTAAAACATTTTGTACAGAATAAATTGCTAAGCTGAGATTTGTTCTACATCTGTCACGATAGTAGTATGTGCCATCAACCAGAATCAGATTTGATTCATAAATAGATAGATCCTGACAAACTACGAACCAAGAAATGTGGTGGAATGGTCAGAGTTTCTATCTGGCAATCCGAACAAACCTGCAGACATTAGTAGAAAACAACGATGCGTACAATTCAGAACTGAAGAACAGTGTCCGTGAAAAACTGAGAATGAAATTGCCAGTTTTTAACATTTTTGTGAATGACTTTGTGAACAATTTGTAACCTTAGCTTAACTATTTAACCATTTTGCGTATGTAAGTTATATTTTTAGGTTCGTAAACAACACCAGGGAGGAAGAGTCAAACCAGTGGCTACATAACAGTAGATGAATTGGAGAAAACGAGATCTTCACAATAAAAGGCAATACAAAGGCAAAGATTTTCAGTAGAAATAAAATGTATAGAAAAACAAAAACCTATCTTGTAAAAGTAAGTTGAAAGTCTCAATCATTTTGGATTCAGATGGAATGTAGAGTGGTGTAGCGATTAGGTAATACAAATTTTCCTTTAATCAAACATCAAGTATTTTGAATAAATCCATAAACTATGTATGATAGTGAATATTTGCACTGTAAATACTTTCATGTTAATTGCTTTTTCATATGATTATATTTACATGAAAATTTTGGCCTCAATAGTCATAATCTTTGTAAAAATTGATACAAATGTATAATCATTTTTAAATGTAAACCTGTTATAACATCTCAAATAATGGCAATCTACTAAGGAAAGGAGTTACCACTATTTTAACTGCTCAGGTGTCGACTTTTGGTCCTTTCTTCATAAAAACAAATTCATTGTAGTTAAAGTGAAAACTCAATTTAGTACATGAAGAGCCATATCTAAAGTTTGTGTTTTGCCAATGCCAAATGATTAAATACTGTTGATAAAATTTTTGTGTGTTTAATCAATTCAAATTATTTTTAATTATTTTATTTTCAATGATATAGTGCATTTCTTTAAGTGTCTTTTGTGGAATTTGGTGAACAATTTAGATATTTTGTATAAATAATTAATACAGTGATTCCATGGTGTAACCAGTGCAATAATGGGCAGTATGTCAGTTCGGCATACAGTATCTGTGTAATTAAAGAGTAGAATTATTTATTTATTGTCTCTGTAATGTATGTATAAACTGTGTCTGCGCAATCCCAATTGCATTGCCTGAAACTGTGCATGCCCTGCGCTCCAATATAAATGTACAGAAGTTATGAAATTAATAAACGCAAGTCCACAGAAAACTGTGTCAAGTGATTGTATCGTAGACAATATGTGTTAGAGACTCTTGGAGTCACTTACATTAGGCTATCAATTATATAGTACTTATAGTTTTAATTTAATGTTACTTACACAAAAGTTGTTAATAAAACTTTTAATTTAAAAACAACATATTTCTTAACAATAAAAATAAGATTTATTTTTAAATTTATACTTAATTTAATTTAATTTTGTTTTCGTTTCTGTAGAAACAAATGTAATTACCAATACGTCTATAAAACACGTTTAGTTCACATAATACAAGAACGTTCAAAATCTAAAATTTATAACCTTATAACAACGAGGTGGGAATGATTTGTATCCAAAATTTTATTCATTATATGATGAGGAGAAGATGTTGGCTCAACGTCGAAGACTTAATATTTATTTAATTAGTGCTTATAATTAAGAGTCGCATTGCATCGTAGTTTACCATCAAATTTATTATAATTGCATTCAGTACATTGTTGTTGTAAGAATGGGGCGCGACAAATAATGACTGATTAGGTCATAAATCTTAAGTTTGAAGAACTGCTTTATGAATCTACAGCCTCTTTTAGTATCATGAATTCCTTTAGATTCTAAGCAAGATATCTATACACAAGGGCAGTCAATTCTTGATCTTCCAAATTTAATAAATAAATATAAAGGTTACAACATAACTGTAATCAATTCAGTTGAAAGTGATTCAGGTGTAAGTTTCACCTCTAAATTCTTTTTCGTTGTTTGTACAGTGTTTGAACTTTGCTTATTGAAAGTTCTTGTTATTTTCAATATTTCTATAGACTATTTAAAATAAACTTCAAGTTCCATAGAAAAATCTTATGTACATATTATCATCTTAAACCTACACAAGAAGCAATTCCCTCCTAGTTACATTCTATTTTTAATAACAATATGATTCATAATAAGCTAGTTCCCTGTTTCAATATTTCGCAATCTTCTCGTTATGATGAGGATTTTACTGATGAAATTTTGTCCCCCCCCTCCTCTGCTCTTTGCAGATATATTTTTTTTAATAATTATAATAATTTTAATAAATTTTCTTGTTCATGCATATTTTGTATCATTTCCTATCTATCTCCTTGAACTATTTTGTACCTCTAAGCCCTCTGTTGGATGTGAGTTCGATCCTCCCGAATAAATTAATAGCTAGGATTCTCCAACGACGTTTTATAGTGTAGCATTACGCTTCTGCTTCCTTTTAACGAGTAAATACTCGAGCACATACAAATCGTATTAGATAAATTATAAAACTAAAATTATAGATTACAAAAAAAAAAGAAAGAAGAAACCAAGTGGGGTGCGTTTAATCGCAAAAAAAGCCAAGAAAGAGAAGACTGTAAGTAAAAATTGTAGCTTTGTATGTATTTAAATATTCCCATATTTTATTTGATAGAATTCAACCAAGATAGAGCCCTCATTTTTGTACCAGGGCCTTTAAATACCTAGCTACGCCACTGCCTTCAGAAAATCACTTTTTTTCAAAGAGAGAGAGTCGACGCAATTTTAAATCAGTAATTTCTTCAATTTTACTCCATTTCTTTAAAACTGCAAACAGTAATTATGACTTCACTTTTGATTTATTTTGTATTTTCCATTGGACTTAAAAAATGTACAAACTTTTTTATCATATTAAAATAAAATCAAAACATACATTTATTATTTGCTTTCCTTTACAAAGGAGACAGTGAAAATAATGTCCAGCTTAATGAAATCTAATTAAAAAAAATTTATTTTGTAAATTTTCCGTGTTACATAAGCTAATTTTAAGATTTTCGTTTATATATATATATATTTCAATGTATTTTATAGTACTTTTATGTTGATTTATATGCATCAATACTTGTTTTCTTTGCTGGAATACATCTTCCAAAAAACACACTTTTCTATGCAAGAACAGTTTTATAAAGTTTAATTATTAGTGTAAACATGAAATTTCAAAAAGTAGTACTTAAGGTAGAACTGGCATTGAATTTTTTTTACGAAACTTCAAAGTTTAATTCTTAGCATTGATATTTTTGACACTGATTGCACTTGCATTGAGCTATAGAAATAAAAATAAATAAATAATATCTGCAATATTTCTTCATTTTGAAGGAAGGCAAAATGTTAATGCCTGTGTGTAAAACTTTATTTAAAATAATATAAAAAATATTAATTGTAGCAATAATTGGATTAATTAATCGGATTGTTGCTGGGATGGGGGACCTTTTACCCGGTAGCTCATATTCAAGAAGGTGTCTGATACTTTCGATATCTTGTTTCAACTAACAACTGTTCTTTCTTAAAAGTATATCCGATCCCCGGTCTAGAATTCACTTAAACTTTATAAATTCTCTGAATTTTTCTTTATAAAAATAATAAAAATAAATGCAGTAAAATATTCTTGATTCAATGATACTACAGAAAAACTAGCTTTCAGAAACAGAAAGATTTGCTTTCATAATAAACAAGGAAACAAAAAGTTGATTGTAAATTAATGTTTGCAACATGTGTAAATGATAGAAAGACTGGTTAATATGAATTTTTTTTGCCTTAATTTTTGTAGAATTATTCTTTGTTGAAAATTTCATTTACCTTTTTGTACAACGTTTGTGATTTATATATTTGCACAATTCATCATATTCTGAATGTCTTTTCATACAAAGATTTAAAAATTCAAATTTATCGTAACCAGATTATTCACTGAACATTTAGTTACTGAAATACACCCATTTGTGTTAAAATTATTCTTACTTTTGAGAAACATATTACTCTGGAATACCCTACTCATATCGTAAAGCATTTGAAATTTGCTTCAGATCACAAAAAGAAGAAAAAGAAAAAGGGTTTTTTTTTTCATTTTTGAGAATTTTTTATTTTATGTACACGATATCTTACTTTTTCATAACTGTAGAGTATCATTGAAAAAAATCAACTAATATACAACGGTTCTTCGAACATTGTACAATCTTAATGTCTTAAATATAACCCAATATAAAACAAAAAGTGAAAAAATTACAAAAAATTGTTAATGTACTTTATGTACGTTATGGAACAGTACGTAATGTACATTAACTTTTACGAAAAAAAATTCATGCCAAGCATTATATCTGCACAATATTATTTTTTTAAAAAAGAGTTGAATAACAGTTCTTAAAAAATGATACTATCTTTTGTAAGGTATGTATACGATGTAACTTTTCAAACATACAAAGATCAAAAAATATTCTCGCATAAGTATTATTGCATAAATTTTCATTAAATTTGTAAATTTTTTATGCATATTACAAACATTGCCAAACAATTCAACGAAATGACAAAGAAATTTTAAAATTAAAATTTTAGATATTCCTCTAACAATTAAACTAAAGGGAATTTTAATGATTGCAATAAAAATTTTTTTTTTTAAATATTCACAGTAAAATTAGGTTGTTTTGTAATTATTAAAATTTTTATGTAAACATTAATTTACAGGCAGAAAATTTGCGAGTTTATAGAAGAGAGTAACTGAGTACCTGTAACAATATATATTTTTTGCAGATTAAATTAGTATGAGTATTTGTATTGAGTTATGAAATAAAAAAAAAACAGTACGCGTCAGCACCATAGATTAGAACAGAGGATCTCAAACTTGTCATGTTTTTCGATCTGAGCCCTTGCTTACTTAATATTGAATTTTTGCAAATTCATGAACTTCAAATGTGTTTTGGCCAGTAGGTATACTATGGTAGCTCGCTGCTATTTTAAAAAAACACATTTACTTTTCTATCTGTAGTGAAATGTTGTGTGAAAAACTAAAAAAAAAACATGTTAATTTTAAACATTTATTAGATAAAAGTTAATATTTAGTACCTATTACACAGAATAGAAGAGTAAAAACAAATGCTTTTATGACGCTTTAGTTACAAATTTTTAATACTTAGCATAAATTTACTTAGGTTTTACCTCAAATCTCCTCGGTTAGTAATGTCCAGTCTATTTTTTTTTCATAAAAAGAAACAAATTAAGAAAAATATTTATCCTTCAAATTAAAGAAATAATTCAAAAAGCAACTTTTTTATTTATCTCTATAAAACCCAGATAAATCTTACCCTAAATTGGGCAGAATTTGATTTATCTATTACTTATACACAATTTCAATTTCCAAATAATCAAAAACAAATACTAATAATTATAACTTTTTCACTAAATGTTTATAATTATTATGTACCTGAGATGCTTTCAATATTTCTATTGCTTATAACAAATGCTTTTTAGTAATTTTTGGTTTAATTTAATTAAATATTTTGAATTACAGAAAGAACAAAAAATTTCACACTAAGTTCTAAAAAATAAATTTTCTGAAAAAAAAGATATTGTTTCTAAATTTTCAGTTAAATTAGCTTCTTTACCTGTATCTTTATTTAATAGCAAATGACATAAATGGAGTTTCAAATAAAATATTGAGAGAAAATCATATGATGCATTTTATAAATGAAATGAAAATTAAATTTTTTTTATTTAGTGCAATAAATATTTTTTTAGATACATGTTCTCAAAAAAAGAAAAAAAAGTCTGGAGCACAAAAAAGAAAAAAGAAATTGCAACGAGAGAAAGCTAATCAGGAACTGGTGGGATCTTTAAATAAATATCTCAGAAACACAGCAGGATTAGACGGTTAAGCAATTGAACCAGGACCATCAACATCCGGTTTAGAATTCATACTTAAAATTTATCTCAAAATGTAAATTTACCAGAATATTATCAAGAAGAAACCACGATTGTACCAATAGAAAACTTAGATGTTGAAGTAGGAAATTCCACCCGATAATAACATATCTCAAAACGAAGATTTTGACTTTGTGTTAAGCGATCCAGCTACCTGGCCTGATGCAATTTCTATAAAAATTAGATTATTTAATTGAAAATGGGCCCTTCCCGCTTGATAACCAAACATTTTCCGAGAGATAATTCTGGTAGAAAGTTTTCAGAATCGTTCTATTATAGAACATTACCGAATGTAGAAAAAGTATTTAGAAACTATTTAGTATATTCAAATTCCCGAAACGCAGTTTTTTGCTCTCTTCCCATGTAAACTATTCAGTGAGAAGCATTCACAGCTTATTAAGAATGGGTGTAATGATTGGGCACATTTAACCCACATTTTAAAAACACATGAAAGTAGTGCATCTCACCTTAAACATAGTTCACAAAATGCAGTGAACTCAAAATGTCTTTACATAATTTATGCACCACTGATGCAGCTCAACAAAGATTTTATGATGCAGAAAAGGTCTATTGGCAATCGGTTATTGAACGACTTATTTATTTAATTCAATATTTAGCCCGACAATGCCTTGTATTTAGAGGTTCTTTGAAAGAGTTGTATCATAGTGATAATGGAAATTTTTTGAAGTTGGTTGAAACCATAGCAAAATTTGATCCAATTATTGCTGAACATCTCCACAAAATTCAAACATCTCAAAAAAAGAACATTGCTCATTACTTAGGGGATCAAATTCAGAATGAAATTATAAGCATTATTTTAGAAAGAATTAAAAAGCATTTATTAGATATGATTAAATCATCAAAATATTACTCATTAATTTTGAATACTACACCTGATATCAGTCATACCGAACAGCTGACTGTTGTAATTCGATTTGTTTATAAGAACGAGGAAACCAATAAAGCCCAAATTGAAGAACATTTTCTAGGATTTCAATCTGTCGACGACACTACTGGACAGGGTCTGTATGAATTCATAAATGAGCATTTAAAATCGTTAGTTAGAACTAAATTTATCAGATTTACGAGGCCAGTCTTACGATAATGGTGCTAATATGAGAAGAAAGCACAAAGAATTGCAACAAAAAATTATTGAAAATAATTCGAGAGCACTCTATATCCCTGCTCTGCCCATTCTCTAAATTTAGTTGTAAATGATGCAGCTAAAATTTCCTTCGAAACAGTTAATTTCTTCGGAGTAGTGCAAGAGCTTTACAATTACTTCTCTTCATCCGTTAAACGTTGGTCTGTTTTGCAACAGTATGTTGAAAATCTAACTTTAAAGCCACTCTCCAACACCAGAATGGAAAGTAGAATTTAAGCTTTAAGACAGTTGAAAAACGATTTGAGGGAATTTTGAAAGCGTTAATAAAGATTCAAGAAGATCAAAGAGACATGTAATCCAAAACCCAGGCAAAAAAATTTGATTCAGAAGGTTTCCTCGTTTTAAATTCATTTGTTCCATTAACGCCTGGCACGATATTTTAAATTTAGTAAATGTAGTAAATCAAATAATGCAAAATTCTAAATGTGATTTACAAATCGTGACTGACAATTTACAAAATCTTATGAGTACTAAATAATCGTAGATCAGATGAAGCGTATGAACATGCAATTGCCAATGCAAGTATCGTTGCTGATGATTTGGGTGTTGATACTGATTTTCCACAAAGTCGAAACAGGTTTAAAAAGAAACTATTTCAAGACGAACCAACCGACGAACCAATCAACAATCCAAGACAAAAGTTTAAGGTTGAATTTTACAAAAAAAAATTAGACACTGCTATTTCTTCAATTTCAGAAAGATTCAGTCAATTAAAAGAACATTACAATTACTTCACTATATACCTAATTTAAAAAACTGGAGTGACAATTAAATTTTAAAACATTGTAAGAATTAGAACGAAAATTAACGGATACTAAAAATGTTAATGAAAAGGACATAGATGGATTACATTTGTTTGAAGAAATAAAATCTTTGCGATGTTTTACCAAAGAGGATATGTCACCTATGGATGTTTTAAATTATATTTATGAAAACAATCTTCTCGATACATTTTCGAATATTGCAATAGTTTTACGGATTTCCTTAACCCCCTGCCAGTTTCGGTGGCTACTGGAGAACGAAGTTTTTCAAAACTTAAAATTATAAAAAAAAAACTACATGCAAGATCTACTATGGCGTAGGAGAGATTATCGGACTTGTCCATTATATCCAGAGAGACAGAGAGAGATAGAGAGAGCGAAATTTTGGATAAATTAAATATAAAGGAATTGATACGAGCATTTGTAGAAGCTATAGCTAGGAGAATCAATATTTGAACATATTTTCTAATTTTTATATTTTACTTGAAAAATTTTATATCATTTTTGCTTTGTTTTGTTTTTAAAATTTATGAAATAATACAAAAAAAAACAATAAGATAAACGTGTTTTAATATTATAATTTTAAAGCTTTTCAGTTCGAAAGTCAAATTTCGAATACTATAAAAGAGTATTTCACATATAATTTGTAGCACTTTATAAGAGTGTAACAGAATCTCTCATAATCTCATAATCTAATACCCACGCGGCGGTCCTGGCAGAACTTTTTAGTATAACCCTTGAGTTAGATGCGGTCGACGGTGAACAGGTCAAAAGTCTTTGGTGCAAAACAAATTTTCGACGCCAATGTTTGGCTAAATGTAAAATCGCGTATTTTTAATTATTTTAAAAATCATTACCTTCATTTTTAAGGCATAATTTTTAAGTTAATGCCCTCAAACGTAACAAACGATTTGAAAAAATAACGTACTTTTAAATAAAAAATGTACAAAAACTACTGTTTAAGTTATTTCTTAGAAAAAAAGCAGTTTACGAAAATCACAAAATGTTTTTTAAAATCCGTAATTTTGAAGCAATGTTTTCAATCTTCGTATATGTAACGGATAATATTGCTTTACACACGAAAAAAAGGTTTTTTAAATTACCTTCATAAATGTCAAAGTTATTTATTGTGTAGTAAAAATTGGGACTACTTTTTAAAAATTCTTTAAAAAAAAAGTTTAAGAAATTTTATTTTTTAATTGACTGGATCTAAAAGAGAATGGATTGAAGTTATTTAGAGTAAAATATCGTTTTAATAACACGAAAAAAAATTCATACGCAATGATTTAGAAATAATTTTCATAAAAACGTATCAGTTTTAACACTTTTTTAAAAAATTCGAAAAAAATAGAAAATATCATTATTTTTCAAAAAAAATTATACCGTGTCGTGGCGAAATAAATGATCTTTCCGATTCTGTATTCATTTTTTTCTGGTTTCAACACCGAAAATTAAATGGCAATTTTAAAACGGTGGAAAACGTTGGATCACCGCTCGGCCGAAACGGAACGAAAGTTCTGCCCAGTAAACAACCGGCAGGAGTAAAACAATTAGGCGTTTTAAGGTTTTTAATTAATATCTTTTTAAATCATTACGATATTGGAATATAAATGGGATTTTCGGCTTCCCCGGGAAATTCCCGATCTTTTGGTACCTTCCGCGACTTTCAGCGTCGTATGGTTCGTGAGAAGATAGACGCACATACATAGATAGATAGATAAATAGATACGTTTGTTTACCTTCGAATTTTAATAGTGTAGACTAGCTTTAATGGCCCGGCATTGCACGGGCTTTTACCGTGGGTATAACTTTATCCCCATGTTAATTTCCTCCTTTTATTCTAGAGCCAACACTTTTGTGAGGGTTTGACGCGTACGATGTGAGTGCATGATCCGTGAGTGCGTGACATGGCTTTGTCGCTTAACATTTTCCCTTTTCTTCACAAATTCAGCACTTCCAATATTATTTTTTAAAATTACTTTGATATCTTTGTTTCTTTCCTCTCCGCTTAGCCTTGGGTTGCACTTGCTTTTACCGAGTGAATAACTTCATCCCCATGGAAATTTCGTGTTTCCCTCAGGCCGATAGCACTTGTGTGTGTGTGTGTATGCGCGCGATGTGAATGATTTCTTTAACTATGTCATAAAAACTCCCTTTTTCGAAATATGTTCTTGCGTTGGTGTGTTGTGGTAATTATTAAAGATGGGTGAAAGCTCAGGTGTCGTTCTCGTCACTTGAGAATGGTTGAAAATTTCGAGGTCCATCACCAAAATCTTTCGAATAGGCAAACAGTGCAATTTTAAAATCACCCACTCACTTTCCAATTCTTTCGTTGCAATTTTTTATTTCTCGGAAACGAAAATGTAGTCTTTTTAAAAATAGTTGTATGCTGAAAAAAAGAGAGAAAGTATAAATTTTTCAAATTACAAAATTTCACTACTATTTTAATTCTTGAAGTAAAATTGTGAGAATTTTTTGAATATTCGACACGGGGGAAAAAGGTTTCATGCAATTACCTTTATAAAAGAAGAAATTATTAAATGATTGATTTAAGTATTTTGAGTGTTTTATTAAAATTTGTTCAAAAAGGTTTTTGGCTTTTTTTTATAATCACTGATTCTAAAAGTTTTAAAAATCATTTTTATTTAAAAGTAACGGTGTTGAATCATTTTAGAAAAGATCATAAAATTTGCAAAATATCTTTGTTTTATAAAAAAAAAAGTTTTTTTTAAACTAAAAAAAAGGTAGTTTTCTGCATTTTATTTTTTTAGTCACTGATTCTAAATGTCAATGAACTTGTTAAAAATTATTTTCTTTTAAATTCATCGATATTTATAAAATACAAAACTATAACTTATTAATATTGTTACATTAAAATTGATTAAAAATGTTCATTTAATTGTGACATTCCGTTTGCTTAAATAATGGCAGCACCGAAAATTTACGTGGGAAAAATAAACAGAAATGAAAGCTTCTTGTTAGGAATTGTTGAAAAAGATAGAAATTACTTTGAATGATTAAAAATCAGAAAAAAACCTTTTTGAAGGCAAAAATAAAATATTAAAAGTACATTAAAATAACAGAGTATCATGTTAAAATAAGTATTTATCAGTAAAATTAATTTACTTTTGAAAAATAAGCAGAAATGAAAAAATCGAGGTCCCTGGATTCGAACTCGGAGAGACACGATATCAGTCCATCATTCCTCTATGATTCGAACGTGGTACAAACTGCGCTACGAAGGCTCGTAGCAGAAAGTGAAAATAGGCATTAATGATAAATGGAAGGTAAAAGTTGAAAGTAATTTTTTACTGAAGAGGGGATATTCACATAACGATTGAAAGATTTCGATTGAAGATTACATTTAAATGTATTGCAAAAAAATTATTGATTTTTGATATTTTAATAAAACGCAATTAATAATAAAGAATATATAATATATGAACATAGCTTTTTTTTTCTAAGGAAGTTATGCCTATTTAACTGACTATTTCCAAAAAAAAGTTTTGAAATGGGCAAATTTTTCGTTTTTATTACGGAATTATATGTCAAAAAAAGAAATATACATTAGGCATTATTTTAAAGTACACTATAAGTTTTATGAAAAAGAACAAAAATTTTGATACTGATAAATATTTTAAAAAAATGAATCTCAGAAATACATTGAATGCATTTTTTAATCTTAATCTGACATATATAGTTATTTAATTTTAAAAATTATAAGAAGAAAAATTGATGAAAAAATAACTTTTTCTCACGCATTTTTTTTTACTCGCCAAAGTTACTGATTTGCCCCTGTTTAAGGCAGAACCTTTTAGTGTAACCCTTGAGTTAGATGCGGTCGACAGTGAAACAGGTCAAAAGTCTTTGGTGCAAAACTAATTTTCGACACCAATGTTTGGCTAAATATAATATCGCGTTTTTTTAATTATTTTAAAAAAACATTACCTTCATTTTTAGGGCATATTTTTTAAGTTAATGCTCTCAAACTTCACAAACTATTTGCAAAAGTAACGTACTTTGAAATAAAAAATGTAGAAAAACTACTGTTTAAGTTATTTCTCAGAAAAACAGCAGTTTACGAAAATCACAAAATGTTTTTTAAAATCCGTAATTTTGAAGCAATGTTTTAAATCTTCGTATATGTTACGGATAATATTGCTTTACATACGGAAAAAAGGTTTCGTTCAATTACCTTCATAAATGAAGAAGTTATTTATTCTGTAGTAAAAATTGGGACTACTTTTTAAAAATTCTTTAAAAAAAAAGTTTTGGGAATTTTATTTTTTAACTGACTGGATCTAAAAGAGAAAGACTTGAAGTTATTTAGCGTACAATATCGTTTTAATAACACGAAAACAAATTTATACGGAAGGATTTAGAAATAATTTTCATAAAAACGCATCAGTTTTAACACTTTTTTAAAAAATTCGAAAAAAATAGAAAATATCGTTATTTTACAAAAAAAAAAAAAAAATTATACCGTGTCGTGACGAAATAAATGGTCTTTCCGATTCTGTAACTATTTTTTGTCTGGTTTCAACACCGAAAATTGGATGGCAATTTTAAAATGGTGGAAAACGTCGGATCACCTCTTGGCCGAATCGGAACGGAAGTTCTGCCCGTAAACAACCGGCAGGAGTAAAACAATTAGGCGTTTTGAGGTTTTTAATTAATATCTTTTCAATTAATTACAATATCGGAATATAAATGGTTAATACGCCTTCCCCGGAAAATTCCCGATCTTTTGGTAACTTTCGCGACTTTCTGCGGGGTGCGGTTCGTGAGAAGATTGTCGCACATTCATACATATATAGATAGATACGTTTGTTTACCTTCGAATTTTAATAAAGTAGATTCTCTGGCATCGTATTGTTAGGGTTCAATCATTGTGCTGCAAAGATAATCGATACTCGAAAGCTATTCGCTTTAAGAGTCGATAGGTTATTCACGGTATTCTAAGGCCAATGCAATGTTTTTTGCATGGCGAAAGGCTTCTTGAAAGAGTTTTCGATTGCTGAAGCCCACTATAGTATTACATACGAAGCATGATTCATTTACTTGCTATTTGACTGGACGCCAGTTCAATTCTTGAATCACTCAGTTAAACTTGATGTCTTTAATTTCATTATATGAGAACAAGTCTTTGAATAAGGCGATCATTTGTAGTTGCTTTTCCACTGAATTTACGACAATTAATTATTGTTTTGCTTATTCTCTTGTATTCTTTCAAGGCTATGGATGACTAGAATCTCAATTATTGAACTAGTTTTAAAATAAAATGAGAAGAACACGCACATAATTTTCCTAAATTTCTCTTCTAAACCAGAAGTTTTAGGCATGTTACTTTTAAAAACTGCTGAAAAAAGAGTTATATTTTCGCCTAGGTAATAACCCTCTCTTTCTCTGCCTATTTCGGACGTACTTTAGTGCATGTAATTTTTTTGTAATCCAAAACCTAATGAAATAATTGTAGCTAATCTTATTGTTTCTTTTTCTTGTTTGTTCGAAAACTCAACTTGCCTCGTTAAAATAATTCACCGGGAAGATGGATTCAAACTTTTCAAGAACGAATGTGCGTAATAAAAAAGATATTGTTATTGAGAGAAAATATTGGTGTTTTAAAAAGAAAAAAAAGAGAGAATACGCGCGAATTCAGCTGATGAGGGATTTGCATCATTTATTCTTGTTTTACTAAAATTGTCCGTGAAAATGTTATATTTGTATTTTTTGCTATTTATTGTTTAATTCCATTTGATTTTATTGATTAATTCCATTTCCTTACACCTTTCAGGAATGAAAAATTACTTCATTTTTATAAAGTCATGTGTAGATTTCACTTCTGCTCAGAACTATTCCTTCTCCTGCGTAATATTTAAATCAGTGTTTCTCAAACTGTGGGGCGCGCCCCCCTAGGTAGGCGTGATAACTCTACAAGGGGGGCTCTAGCATATTGAAAAGTCGAACACAAAAGATTATTAAAAAATTATTAATAAACTGAACGTAAACAAACAAAATACATTCTGACTTAATAAAATACACATTTACATTAATATAATACACTTATAAATACATCAGTACTGCGCAATGTATTTTATAATTAATTTAACAATTCTAAGTTAAGAACAAGTTTAATCATTACCATTGACCCCATAGGTTTGTCATGTATAAAATTGAAAACAAAAATCAACACTTGATAATTTGTACTTTTTATAATTAATCCCTTAAATGCCGATTAAAAATTACGCAATTCGCTCCCCAATGCCACCGTTAACGAGCGTAGGTGTTGTATTGGGGGATAGAAAGAACATAAATAAACAAATCCTCTGAAATATATGTTAATACTAACCAACACTGTCAATGTTCTTTTATTGCATTCCAAAGACTTCGGAATCATTGTATGGATGCACAGAAAAGATCGTACTTAGAAAAGACGTATGTATACGTCCGGGACAATTAACACACTGGTTGAACGAGACGTTTATATACGCCGGAGGCACTTAAGGTATCCGTACACCTTCAAAACGTCATTTTTGCCGAAATTTTCGATGTTTGAATTTTGATTTTATTTAAAATTTGAACTCTTTTCTTTAAAATGGTGCTTAAATTTTGTTTCTATCTAATTTAGAACTTAAGTTATTGGGATTTGAATTTTACTCGGTAGCTACTTTTTGAAACCGGAAGTACGAGTCTACATTCCGGAAGTTGAAAAAAATGTTTGTTTACATTTTTATTTTATAAAGTATGGTTTAAATATGCAATAGTAGAAAATTTATACACTTTGAAATATGAATTTGAGTTTTCAGAGTCTTCGAAAATATAATTGGCAACAGGTTTTTACTAATGATTTTATCCAGAATCTGGCATGAAAAGAGAGTGTGTTATTGTTTGTTTACATTTGCTTACGATTGCGCAGCACTTTAGAAATTTCTGTTAAATCCTTTTTGATTGCTGAAAATTTAAATTTTTTCATTTAAAATAGGAAATTTAAAACGTAGAGTTAGTACCAAGAGAAAACTACAGATTCCAAAAATTGTAGCTCAATATCCACCCCAACGCCAGTTCTTCAAAGATCAAAATGCCTGCTGTTTTTGATGAAGAAATGGCAGAGTATGAGCATGAAATACTTACTAGAAATAGAATTATTGATATTGATGTCCTCTTAAATGTTTTCTTACAATTTTGTTGCCCAAGATGTTTCGAAGAAAGCTTACTGCTTTCTGAGGATTCAAGGTATGGTTTGTGTTCAAATTTTGTTATAAGGTGTAAACATTGTAACTTTTACTCAGGGTTTTCTAGTTCAAAGAAAACTGAAAATCTTCTAAGGAAAATACAAGAATTGCTTATGGTATGAGACAAATTGGTAAAGGTTTTTCTGCTGGGTTTAAATTATGTGGTGCGTTAAATTTACCCAGACTCAGTAAAACTGCGTACACTAATCATGAGAGCAAATCATGTCTGTGATTTCAGAATTTAGTGAACTATCAATGCAAAAAGCAGCTTCTGAACTGTTAGTGCTACATCCTTCTAAAAATAAAATAGTTGAATGTGGTGTTTCAGTTGACGGAACATGACAGCGTAGGGGGTTACACTTCCATGAATGGGTGTGTCGCAGCTTTGTCAGTTGACACTGGTAAAGTAGTGGACATTGAAATAATGTCGTCATATTGCCCCATCTGCAGAAAGATTTCTAAAATGCCTAAAAGCATTAAATCGGAAACTTTTGCAGCAGATCACGATGCCATAGCAATTTTCAAGGTTCTGCGTTAAAAATGGAAGTTGTTGTTGCAACTAGAATCTTCCAACGTTATATTGTGAAGCGAGGCCTCAAATATGCACAATATTATGGTGACGGGGATTCTAAGGGCTTTATCAGTGTCAAAGATACTTCTGGTAAAGATAGTGTCACAAAATATGAATGCATCGGTCATGTTCAAAAGAGAGTAGGTGCGAGATTGCGCAAACTAAAGTCGAAAAATAAAAATCTGTCTGGTAAAGGCAAACTCATTGACTCTTTTATTGACCGATTGCAAAACTATTATGGGATTGCTGTTCGTAGCAATGTTGGAAACCTCTCCGGTCTTCAACAAAATGTTTCTGCGGCCCTTTTTCATTGCTAATCAAGTGCCAAGAAACCCATATATGGACAGTGTCCCATCAGAAGAGATAGCTGGTGCTACTACCAGCCAGCACTATCTTGTGGCCAAAATCCTAATGAAGTGTTAAACATGATTAAGCCTACATATTTAGAATTATGTACCAAAGAACTACTTACTAAATGCCTGCATGGTAAAATGCAAAACTCAAATGAGTGTTTTAATGGCATTATAGGGCAGAGAGTACCGAAAGAAGTTTTCGTGTGCCTCAAAACTTTAAAATCTGGTGCATTGGATGCTGTTATACAATTTAATGATGGGTACAAGGGTTGTGTTGACATTTTTAAAAAAACTTAATATAACTCCTGGTTATTTTACTTTAAAATCGTACAAATATCTTGACGTTAATAGAATTAACGATGCAGAACGTCATTCAACACCAAATGTAAAGCAGCGTAAAAAAATTTTAAAAGCAACCAGGGGGAAAAAAATCAATGTTTCAGAGAGAAAAGAGGGTGTTATTTATAAATCAGGTGCATTTTAAGTATATCTAATTGTGTTTAATATTAAAAATTGCAGTTTAAAGTTTATTTCTGATTTATCTCAAAAGGATCTCTGATATATCTCTCTATAAAGTCTCTTTCTGATTTATCTTTTAACGTATTGCCATCTGACAACGTAAATATTAGAAAAAGTTGTGAACCAAATTAGTTTAAATTTGACAAGTACATTTATTTTATAGATTTAAAGAACCCCTACCATTTCCATGATTATAGAGTTGATATGTTTTTAGTAATTAAGGTGTATATCATGTCTCGTAATAGTTTTTTAGTGATTTTTCAATGTTCTTTTACTCGAACCTTGATAAAAATTGTAATAATTTGATTATCATTAGAAAAATAGTACCAGCCCTAAAAAATGTTATGATGATCAACATCAAATTTACAGAAAAGTGATATTTTTGTTTTCATTTGAGTTATGTGCGTTATTCTAACAATGAATTTAATTACAATTTTCACTATGTTTTTCTCCCTAAATTTTTTTTGTGCTATAAGTAAAATATTAAATGTATTTTTCATAGTTTTAAGTTATGTTTCATCAGTAAAAAATATTTTAATAGCAAATATTACAGTTTTTAAAATTTTTTTCTTCGAAGGTGTACAGATACCTTAAGAGGTTAAAGTCGTACTGTAGGCTTAGCTTCTCAGTAGAGTATGATTGAATTCCATACATTGTTATTGTATGGAGGAGAGGAGGCGCGATGAAAATTAGGATTGAATATTGGGTCGCAAAGATTGAAAGTTTGAGAAGCACTGGTTTAAATACATACTTCATTGCGGTATATGTGTCACTCAGAGAAGCATAGTTAACACAACTATAAACATATAAGGATAAATTATACATATTGATGAGGAAGGAGAGATTAATACTCAGTACAATTATTTGGATGAAATATGTACTTTAATAAATATGATCTTTTATTTAACAGTATAAGACTTCTTTTAACAAATAAGATATGCTCAATTTTTTTGTTTTCCAGAAACTGTTTATCGAGTTAAAATTCTAAATGTAAAATAAACTGTTTATCGAAAAAAAATTAAAGAAAACATTATTCTATGAATAATTATTCATAAAAAAAGATTAAAATAAACCAGGTACTAGATGAATTTTTTAAATAATATTTGAGCTTGGATTCCAAAAGAAAGAAAGATCTCCAAAATCTGTCATTTGTTATCACGCAACATTTTGTCATATTTGGGCCTTGGAGTCATTTGTTTCATCCTGATTCGGCGCCGAATTCCATTAAGTGCTCAGCCGCTGGGTGTTACGAAGGCTGCTTTTTGCGAATGACATCAGTCAATGACTTCACAGAGAGGAGATTTATCAATAGAAAATTTACTTCAAATGTGATGTGAATTTTCCTTTTTTATTTCTTAATTGTACAGTAATTTTTGTTTTGTGATAAGGTTTTGATAAACAATTGAATTTTTCTGTTGCTTAGGAATTACTTCAGTGGAACACTTTAAAAAAATAGACGTAAAAGAGTATCTAAATCAGGGGTGGCCAACCCAAATGACCTTGTGGGCCACTTTGAAAAAACATTGTAATCCCGAGTGCCACATTTTTAAATACATGAATTTATATTAGATTTTGACCCATTACAAACAATTTTTGGAGTGAAAATTTAATATAGAATGAACTATTATTATTGTTCTCATTATTTTTCATGTTTACAAACATAGATAATATAACAATAATAATGCAATGATCAGATAATCTTTACTTTATTTAATTGGTGAGATATTTGTTTCTCAGTAGTGAGTTGTAATGCATCTCGCAGGACGCAAAATTATACAAGGTGGGCGTGGATTGGCCACCTCTAATTTAAATTCTAAAAAAGGTTGTTTTTTTGTGAATTGCTCAACTAAATGTTCTAACAAAAAATATTTACAATTCCCCAATAATACGTCGGAAATGGATCTAAAATTTTGAAGCATAGCTTAAAATTTGGTGACTACTAATATTTCATTTTGTGTGCTGTCTAGTTCTGTGTTTGATTGAAGAAGAAGCATTTCCTAATGACTTATCAGGATTTCTGAGAGGGCTTCAAAATTTTTTAATTAAGCTGGAAATCCGAGCTTTCTCGACTGAACCTTATGATTCCGTTAATTTATTGTGGACTTCCACTCCTTGTGGATTTTTGCTTTTTAAATTTTGACCTCCACCTTTTTTTGTGGAGATTCTTCTCTTTTTATTCCATTTTCCTCATCATGTCTGACCAGACAGACAGACCTTCGTCTGATGTATGAAATCCCGTTGTCTTTCCCGGATCCGTACAGTTGTAAGACTTTCTTAAACCCCAAGGCTCCCGAGTCTACACGAAATCAGGGAGTCTTCATCTGCAATAATCGGTATATCCGCCACATCTGCATGGCCCCATGGGGTCAATACTGCTCTAGATGTCTTCTACTATTGCCCCACTTGTCTATTTAGAGGAACCGTCAAACAGGTAAAATCTTACGGTTGCCCTGGCCCTAGTGCCCGGTTCAATATATTTACTTCCTTTTTGCCCAGACGATCTTGCTGCGGTCCGTCCCCCTGCTTCTCTTGGAATGGTCCAGCCTCTCCCACTCCTCTCTGACCGCGTCTTCCTTGAAACGGAAAACATCCAGCGCATGTCGTGGTCTGCGAACTCCCCTGATTTAAATCCTATCGAGCCTGTATGGAATATGCTCGGGAGACAAATTGCAGCCTTTTAGCACCCACCAAGCTCCGTTACAGAACTGAAGAGAGCTCTCCAAGAAGCTTGGAACCGTTTGAGCCCGCAACTCATTCATCAACTCATAGCAAGTATGGTAAATCGCTGTGCAGCGTGCCGGTCTGTCAGAGGTGACCACACGCCTTATTAAACTGCAGCATCAGTATTTTATTTAATGTTTTTTTCATTTTTTCTTTAAAGTGTGAATCCTTGCTATGCTCAGTTTTCTTCCAAACTGCTACTTTTGATAATAAAATTATTTATTATCATTCTTTTGATTTGCTTCCTTATTTTATAACCATTTTACAATCGCATATCACGTTTCCCGCCATTTTGATTTACAGTTCTTTATTTACATAATTATCAATTATGCTTAACCTTTGGACACCAGTGTACATCGAGCAATTGGGAGGCAAGAGACAATATTTGTGCTTCCTTTAGGTCCGTCACCCTGCCCCAACATCTGGTTTCATCTGTCATTCAAGCCTTTAATATTTTTACTGTTTTTTTAGCTGCTCTATTGGCGACCTTCTTACCTTGAGTGTGTTCTTTTATGTTTGTGTTTTCTTTTTTTACTGCCAGGTCTTTTTTGTCTTCCCCCGTTAGGTACCCCCTCTAGCCACCCTTGGTCACTCTGTTCCTGCAGGATCTTGCGATCTTCTCAGTGCCTCTTCAAAACACTTAGCCTTGTCTGCTCATGCCGCCCGATGTCTCCAGTGCTTAGACGACTCCTTTTTTTCCGATCCAGCCCAGCCCTTCCTTCTGCTGTGTGACTTCTATATTTCATCTTCTTCTGAAGACCATCAGTTTCTGGATATTATCCTTCACTCCTGATGTCTTGAATGCTGTCTTTCCTTATTGCGACTGCTACTTCCTGCCTCAAGAGTTGCTGCCTGGTGTCTTTGGTCCCAATATCTTCTCCTGCTCATCCCGTCTCCCATCTTTGAAGAACATCTGGCACTCAAGGACTCTCCTCGTACTGAGATGAATTTCTTATCAAGACGAACTCTTTATGAACTTTAATTGATTGTTGTCGTGGCCTACCCTCTTTGTTATCGGACTATTTCTTATGTTGGGCATTTAATTTGTATCACAATTGGGTATGTACTTGTTCTGTAAATGCTAACTTGATTTTGATTTGATAACTTTTTCCTGTTGGCCGCGTCTTTAACTTTTAATAGTTGCGATGACTTGCGTCTCCTTTTTGGAGAGGCATGGCTTTATATATTCTTAGATTTTATTGACTTGAGGAACCAGTCTTGTGTGTCCTTTTTATTGTTCTCTTGTCTTCTCCGCCTCTTTGCCATCTCCCTTTTTGGATTTGGCTTGTCTATCTTATCTCTAACTTGAGGACTAAATCTCTTGACTGTTTTTATCTTTTTCTTGTTTGACTCTCACTGCTGCTCCCGTGATTGTGCAGCTGTCACTTCTAATCTTGACTATTAGTCCTAAGACGTTTCTTGGGCCTTCTCTATGAATCCCCTTTTTCTATCTATATCTCACTTTTTTTCATCCATATTTGCTGCTGTTTTTATTTCCCGGCCCCTCTCTCCTGTTGGACTGTTTTAGGCCTACTTTTTGCCTCTTTCCTTTTCTTCGACTTGGAGTCTCTCGTGATGTGTTTCGATAGCTTCCGTTCTCTTTTCGCTGCCCCAGAGTCGTCAAGGGTTCTTTAGTGTCCTTGAGTCGAATTTGCGTTTTTTCGTTGCCCAATGGATCTTTTCCATTGGACTTATTTTTCTATGATTTTTATATATCCCCTGCTAGCAAGCATAATATATTTTAAGAAGGGTCAAACAAAGCGCAAGATAGTCTGTCCAAAAATTTTAAATAGTTTTTTTATAAATGAGTGTTGTAATTTGGTTTCGTAGTAAATATTATTTTTTTTAACAAAAACACATAATTAAATCGAAAAGAGAAAATTGGCATTGTGATGGATCTATATGCGACCTTCCATTAATAAGTCCTTTTGGGTATTCTTTTGGGTCAGCAAATTTTGACCAATCTTCTCCTAAAGAAGGAAACGTGGTATGCAAATTAAGTTTATTATATATTCTTAGTCTTAAGTTTATTATATTAGCGAGTTAGTGTACTGTGAGTGGATTAGAAGTGAAAAGAATAGTGAATTGTTAGTGAATTAAAAGTGAAGAGAATGTTAATGGAAAGTTAGAAAGACAGAAGTTTAGCTAACAAGAGGTGACAAGATACATTGCTAGCCACCGTAAATACAACACCAAGAAAGACAAGAGATAGTACAACAAAATTTATTTTGTAGATAACATGCTGACCAAGAATCAAATGATTAAATTTATAAACTTCTGTGAAGTGTGGTTCCTGCCAGAATTAGTAGCCAGAGTAGCCGCCATTGTTGGAGATCACCACTGCCACACGCCTCGGCATTGATTCAAAGAGACTTTGGATGTGTTCTTGGGGTACAGCAGACCAAGTAGCTTCCACACGTTGCCAAAGTTGATCTGGTGTGGCAGTTTTGGGTGTAATCTGGGTCAATCATTGAGCAACCCTGGACCACATGTTTTCTATCGGCGAAAGATCTGGAGAGCAAGCCGGCCAGGGAAGCAATTCAATCTGGTGATTGAAGAAGAACCTTTGGACAATGCGTGCCACGTGTGGTCGCGCATTATCCTGTTGAAATATGGCTGTGGTAAGGAAGGACAACTGGCTCCAACACCTCGGAGATGTAGCGCTGGCTGTTTAAAGTACCGGCAATGCGTACTAGAGGAGTGCGAGAGTGATATCCAATACTGCCCCATACCATAATACCCGGTGCAGGACCAGTGTGGTGGTGCATAACGCAGCTGTTCAGCATCCTCTCTCCACGGTGTCTCCAGATTTGAATCCGACCATCGTGGTGTTGCAGACAGATGCGTGACACGTCAGTAAAGACAACTTCATTCCATTCTGCCACCCACATCATTCTTTCATCGCACCATTGGTGGCGGAGACGTCTGTGGTTCTGCGTCAAGGGTAAACCAAGCAATGGACGTCTTGCGGGTAGACAACTCTTCTGTAAACGGCTTCGAATGGTACGCTCAGACGCTGAATAATGCGTTACAGACTCAATGTGCTGTGCTATGGTTCGTGATGGGATTGAGCGTTCCGTCACTGCCATGCGCACAATTTGCCTGTCCTCACGTGAAGTGTTGCTCTGAGATGGATGCCATCGACCGTGTCGATCCGTCGTACCCTCCTGCATCCAACAGTCACATATCCGCATTACAGTTGTTTGGTTTCGTCCAACACGTCTACCGATTTCCCTGAAAGATATCCACAATCTCGGTAGGCCACTATCCTTCCTCTGTCGAACTCGGATACTTGATCAAAAGCAGATCGCTGTTTTCTACGGGACGTAACTGATCATTTCTTTTTGAAAAACCACAAGAAAAACACAATTGCCGAACTTGAAATCGTCAAAATCTCCAAGCCTTAAATAGCGCTTTGAGGTGGCGCTACAGGTGTGCGTGATGTCTTTCTGCGCTGAAATTCTAATCATTTACATATCTCCGCTAATGCATGTTGTAAATTTCATGTTATTTGCGTGCTTCCTTCAGGGTGTTGCATCGGTGGCCAGCAGTGTAGTTACAAGGTGAAGATTACCAGATTTGGTTTAAAAAGTCCTTGTAAAAGATTATACTCAGGAAGGGTTAAAGGTAAGCTGGATTGACCAGAAGACTGCCTAAGTTCAGGTACTGTCAACTTCATATTATGTGGATGTTTTAAGTGTTAAAGTAGTTAGGAGTTCGTTAAATACGTAAGCTCTGTGCAAAATAATATTAAGGAGAAGAGCCTCATTATTGAACATATTCTCCCCAAACGCGAATCTCGTCTCTTCTTTCTGTTGCTTGACTGAATTATCCTATTTAAAGTGTTATTTGTGTTTAAGTCGATTATAGTGTTAAATAAAATAATTGGAATTTATCATGTCGAGTGATACTTTAATTCCTTCCAAACCTTTAGCTGGGTTACAGGGTAGAAGGGATTTAAGCTCGTTTCAGCATGACAAAAAAAAAAAAAAAGAAAGAAAGAAAGAAGGAAAAGAGAGAATGAAAATATAAACAAAATCACAATAGAAAAATAATTAAAGCATTAATACGTTTTTATTTTTATGACTCTGGGACAAACAACAAGGCAAAGACAAACAACCCAAAAAAAAAAACCTTACAGGTCATTAAAAAAATTTTACAAAATATTGTCGTAAATAATATATAACACGCCATCGTCAGCTGAAAAATATAATATATTGAATTCGTATTCGAAACAAAATTCAAAATCTATCTAAAACAAATAAAACAGACAAGCTAGTAGAAACAGGGAAGGACTGAGAAGGATGATTGGCCCACCTATTTTGAGTTCCAAAACAAGCGAAGGAATTACGGCTGGTTCAAAAAACTTAAAACTCACTCGAATAATTTACTGCTTTTTTAATCACAAATAGCAGGTCTTGAGGGGTGGATAATTGTTTCATGAAACAATCATATGCATGATTGCTCTCAAAAACTTATAGGAAACAATCATAAGCAAAAATAAATTACATGTAAAAATGCATAAATAAGTTAATGTAGGCCATAACAAAATAATACTCAGAAAAAGCGAAGCAGCCTCAAATTAAAAAAATATATTCCAATATTAAACTTAATACAAAACCTTTTCTTAAGCCGGCAACATATACCCAGATGGGATGGAATTGCACTACGAATAATTTGGAATACATAACATATAAAACAATAGGCATGCACTTTAGAGAACCATAAAATAATTAAGATAAAAACAGTTCATACATAAAATAAACACATAAAATAAACATGAATCTATATGAAGCAGATTTACAATGAACTAGAAGATATGTTAACTCAATTCTAAAAGATAAAACAAGGTTCATTTTTATCTTTTTATCTATTTATTTTTTATGGATATTACTTTAAATAAACGGTTATGAACGAACAAAATATATAAAAAAAATCTTAAACTAAAATAAAAATCACAAAACTAGCATAAGTTGAAGTAAAAATTTTATTCAAAGCAGTTAAAATAGATATAGATAAAAAAAAACTATTAAAATACATTTTAAACCAAATTCATTTAGGATTACTATAGAAATATAAAATAAGCAATAAGTTGTACGTCGGAAAAAATTCAAACGAAATAGAAAAGATATAATTCATTTTGATTGAAGTTAAAAAATAGCTAAATGATATAAATCAAACTAATTTTGCTTCGAATTACTCAAAAAGATCAAATGCTTTTGGCTTAGACAATCGATGCACTGCAGAAGTCCAAGAAGCGCTGCAATCTCAAAACGGTGTTGCCAAAACTAAAGTCAACTTTTAAAGGAATGCTTTTGATGATTGGTACAAAAAAGCAATTGTGTAATTTCAACACAAAGGGAAATAAGAATTATAAATTCAAAGATAAATAACTATAATAATAACTATATATCAATCTCCAAGAGACTTTATGAGGAATAAACTGTATTCAGAGATAAAATTGGTTAAATCGTCAAAAAGTTTTGGAAAATCCCTCAAAAATTTAATTTTAGAAAAATCTAAAGGGATTTTGGATAACATCTTTTTGAGGTGCACATCATCATGACCTATAATTTCAACGTGCCAAATCTCACATATATGAGTAGTTCTGTTTTTGTGTTCTACCGCACAATTTCTTCTTTTTATTGCTATAGATTAATATAATTATTGAGACTTTGTGATAACGTTCGGTTACCTCTTGCATCCGAACCCTCTTGTCTACCTGAAAGCCCGGCTAGATGTATAGGAGGAACAGAGTAATCCACAGACATTATTGCCAATCTAATTAATTTCTTAATTCTTATTAACAATTATCAAACAGACACAATACAATTCTAATTAAGGTATATGAATTATAGTAGAGTGCGGAGATGAGATTCTATACCACGGGAATACTACTACAGACCCTCAACTGAATCTAAGACAGCTTAAATACGCTCAATTATAACTACGTCGCATACGAATAACTAGCTTCTACTTAATCAAATGCACAGTACCTGAACCTTTAATGCATCGGATCCTTCACTGGAAACTTCAGGCACGCTTTCCGGCTTGATCAAATGACGATGGCTCCACGCTTTGTAATCTTTAACTAATTCCACTGCTTTTCACTCTTCAACTAACAACTAATTCTCAGACTTCCGTTAACTTCTATTTGCACACATCTAACGTATCCACTTCAGCGTGTCAACAAACCCATGTCAACAAATCACTTCCTCCCTTCCTTACTTTCTTTCTTTTTGCCAACTTGCGAAAACCAAATTTATATAATATACCTCATTTACATAAATCACGTTCGCTTACTCGATGAAAGTTGGTTGAATTAAATATTTTGTTTAAAGAGATAAGAAGATATTAGTGGAAGCGCGTATAGATCCGTCACAACTTTATCTTAAAAGGAAAGTTCGTTAAGACAATATGGTACCCTAAAAATCATCTAACGATCGAAATTTTTTTATTAGCGTATTTGATACCTCGAATCTTTATAAAAATGCCTGCAAAATTTCAAAGCTTTACCTGCATTTTTTATCAAGTTATGGAGCAATATTTGATGCTGGACAGCAACTAGAAAAGTGCCTGATAAAAAAAGGATTCATTATTTTTCTATCGCGCGTAAAGGAGATTGACATTATACATGCAGTAACAAATCATTTCAAGAAAAAATTGTGAAATTCATGCAAAAATTCTAGTATGTGAATTGTTTATTGAAGAGCAAATGGATTTGATCAAGAATTTAAAGTTGTGCCTGCTTTTTACGATATTATTGTGAATGAAATTAAAACTTCAAAACGGATTCTCCCAAAGCACAAATATTAAATTACATTTTGATAACTCAAATAATTAAAATTCTAATTCGCAAGAATAGAAAACTCTTCCATTTTTATGTATTTGTTTTTGGTGATATATATATATATCCCATGTGTGTGAAATTCAACAATTTTATTATTAAAATATTTTAAGATATTTATTTAAGAAAATGCACATATGCTGTTCTTAGATTTTGCTATAGTTTACGTATATATTGTTATTTGATTTTGCTTTCATTCGTGTACAATATTTAGCATTCGAAGGCATTTAAAATCATGGAAATAAGAAATAAAGGCATAAACATCTTTTGTACATGTTGTGCATGGAATTAGCTCTGAAGTGTGTGTATTTATTTTTTTTTATAATTATTAAGATAAAGTTTTATGAAATTATGATCTTTTGTTCGTTTAATTCTATATATTTATTATAGCAGTTAATTGTTCCACATTTGTGCAATTTTTTATTGTAAGCAGTTTTAAATAAGCTAATTAACATTTTATAAAAGTTTCAGACTATTCGATGAATTTTATACCATGCTATTCATGGAATGAAAACTTCAAACTCATTTTTCTCCATGCTGAATTTTTGTACCTATATCTAAGGCTTTTTTGATAACTGAAGTGTGGGTTTGAAATTTTTAACATGTTCTGAAATGTATGTTTTGTAAAATTGTGCATGGAATTAGCTCTAACATGTTTAGTACTTTCCTAAAAGAATTTCAAAATCAAAATTAATGTTTTTTGAGAATTTTTGAAGTTTAACTAGAAAAAAATTAATAAAAAAATTAAAGAGCAGCAGCACAAAAAAAAAAATCACGCACAGTTTTATGTAGTATATTATAAGGTATACATCAAAAAAAAATTTTGAAAGAAAAGAGACATATTTAAAAAAGCCTTAGGAAATTAAGAAATGTTTAAAAAAGTTCAAAAAATTTCAATTTTACAAACATTTTGCAACAAATTAAAAAAATTTTGTTTGGAATTATTTTTTAATGTAACGTTTATAAAATACAATTAAAACCAAATATCAAATATTAAAATTAAAAAAAAATTGTGAAGGTGGTACCACATCGCCTTAAAACAATTTGAAATATTACATTTGAAGGAGAATTACTTTTTTTAAAGTATCCCACTCCTTTTTCTTAGTCTCTCGATAGTGAAAATAGAGAAACTCTCCTTTTTATGATTCAATTTTTCGTTTTGTTAAAAAGATTACTTTCTTTTTCTTTTGTTTTATCTCATTTCCTTCTTATATTCATTGTACTGATATATAATAGTGTTTAAAATTATTATTTGTATAAACTTTTTTGAAGATTCATAGTCTTTTCCACTAGCCTACTTTTTTTTATGTAATTCTAATTAATTTCTTATATATTCTAATCAATTTAAACAGCTTCGCAAGATTTTTTCAGAGCTAAGTAAATTTCTGTAGAAGAACTTCCTAATTAGAAATAAAACACTTAAGGAAATGTAAGTATAATTATCATTTCATTGTTTCCGTGAAATACTTTTAGCAAGGGATTATTTCTGTAATTAGATACCTTTAAACAAAAAAAAGAAAGTTTTTCTTTAACTAACTCATTTTTTCTCTCTCGATACAGTCAAAAATTTATTAATCTTCAGCATAATTCATTGAGATGCTCGATAAGTAAGATGGAATGGTAACTGATCCAGACCGAAAAGAACGGTTTTTATATCATTTAATGGGATTATTAATTGTTTTGCTCAATAGCAAGAGATTGACTGCTGAGAAAATTCTTTATTTTTTTTCTTTTTAATGTCGTATTGCTATTCTAGTTACTATGTAGAGAGAAGGAGTAGGGGGGGGGGAGTTAGCCAGTGGAACAGTAAACAAAAAAGATTCAGAAGTACTACAAGATATTTGAAAAAATGAAACGGGGGCGTCCTTTTGGTTGATTACTATCATTCGGGATGCTTGCTAAAAGAGAAAAACTGCATCGGTGATCACCATTTTTATTACGTTCTTTCATAGATATATCTGAAACTTGGATTTGATTTGGAAGACTTTCATAATATTTTCTATAGTCGTAACTATTCGTTAAAAAGTAAAATACACCGCTGGCCACATAGACTGGAACAGAGTGAATCTCTCAAATATCCAAGCTACGTGAATTGCTCACCTTGCGTATAGCACAATGGAATACACAAATGTTTAAAATTTCAGCGCAGAGGCGTATCATGGGCACTTGTAGCAAATGCAATACAAGGTGAGTACAAATGATGGATCTGATTTAAAAATCATATTATTGAAACTACCGCACATATTATAATAAGTGATACATATATGAATGTAACTAGAAATATTCCAATACCCCCCCCCCCCACTAATGATCAACAGCACATTCAAAATCGTTGGGACTAAAATCCAAAAAGGGTGACAATGACAGAGAAGAGATTTTGCGTATTAGAGTTTTCAGGGGTTTATTCAATTATTTCGGCCTAACATGAATTTAGAAATCGCCACGGAAAAGAAGCGCCAACCAACAAGCGATGGTATCATTCATTGAAGAGAATAGGTTTCTTGAGTAAAAGAAAAGTAGCGGCCAGTCAAATGTCTTGGAAGAAGTAGTAAAATACGATATGGAAAATTTTATGAAAAAAAATATTTCGAACCGTATTATTTGTATTTGACACAACAAAAAACAGAGGACGGCAAGTAAGCCTTTGTGAAACATTGCAAACCATTGATAGAGTAATGCTACAAAATGTAGGGAACAAACTGGATTACAGATTGAACGTAGGCCGTGTAACAAGAGGATCGCACTTGGAACATTAGGTAACAGGAAAAAAACCCCATTATTTCTCTTTAAACTCCTGCATCACTCATTCTAATATGTGACGTAGTTATAATAATAGTATTTTTTTTAAATTGGGCTCGTCATTTGTACTCACTGTTGTAACCTTTTTTAAGTCTTCTTATTTTTCTCCGTAAGAGGGCGCGAGAGAGTCGCCAGATGTATTTTGTGTAACTGTGTAGTAAACATAAATAAAGATTTCTTCAAACAGTACAGACCGATTACTTTTCCATCGCATTCATAGTGGTCCGACGAGCACCAGCATTCAAGTCAAAACATTTTATTGATGAAGTGTAACGGTCTGCGACATTTGTCGAAATAATCAAGCATCAAAACAAATTCGTTCAATAATCATCGCAAGCATTGAACTTCGATATTGGGAAGGTCACAAAACAACATGGACGCCATTCTTAAGCAAAAGAAAATCGTAAAAGGTGAGCTAACTCGTTTAGTTTCCAAAATTGATGATTTACGAAATCAAGCAAATTCTGAATCCATTATTGAAGTTTATGAAAAAGATGTTAATTTAATAGATACTGAAGTAAATAATTTAAATGATAATCTTCTAAGTACTTGTACAGATGAAGATTTTAACGGTTATGAAATAGAAATGCATGATTTATTTTCTAAATTAGATACTCTAAAAATTATTTTAAAAGAGGAAATGAAAAAACTTGTTAGGAATGATAATAATACTAATGCATGCCAGAATATTGCTAACGCTAATGTAAACAATTTAAAACTTCCTCGCATAGAATTGCCAGTATTCACTTCAAACTATATGGACTGGATCTCGTTTCGCGATTTATTTCTTGCGAGTATAGGAAATAATAATACTTTAAGCCATAGTCAAAAACTGCAATATCTTAAACTTTCAGTAAAAGGCGAAGCAGCCACTTTACTACAATCTATTCAAATAACAAACTATAATTATCAAAAGGCGTGGAATGCATTAACCGAACGCTTTGAGAATGAAGCAGAAATTATAAATGCAGCCTTAAATAAATTAGTTTCGCAGCCTGTTTTAAAACAAGAATCTGCGTCGGGATTGCGAAAAATAATAGACACTACCCAACAATGCATTGACACACTACAAATCCTAAAGCAACCCGTGGAGCATTGGGACACCCTTATAATTTTCTTGCTAAGGGGGAAACTCGACCCTGAAACACTACGCGTTTGGACTCTCGAACAAACAAACAAACAAAATCCCTCCTTCGCCCAGTTTAAATCTTTCGTCTTAGGCTGCAATCGCTTCTTTAGCCAAGTGCCAGAAAGAAAAAACATCTGTTCCCTTTGAAGCAGGGGGAAGTAAAATGACCAAAACAAATAAGAAATTTCCCTACTCTTCACAAATAGTCTCGAATGTTTGCGTCCATTGCAATAGCGGTTCACATTTTGGATTATTTGTATGCGATAGTTTCTTAGAACTTCCGATTAAAGAAAAATGGGATGTTGTTAAAAAATACAAATTATGTTTTAACTGCCTTAAAGAAAATAAAACGCATCACATTTCTAAATGCCGTGCAGGTGTTTGTAAATTTTGTTCCAAATTACATAATTCAATATTATGCTCAAAAAATCTAAATAATATCAAAACTTTTATTGCCAACACGGTATCAGATATACACATGGAAGATTCCACGATAAGTAGCAATAATGCAATCGTACCTGCCGCTCAGGCTGTTTTATTGCCTACCGCAATCGTTTATGTTAAAGACATTAATGGCGCTTTTCAAAAATGCAGAATACTCATTGATTCAGCCAGTCAAGGCTCATTTGTTAGAGAGAGTTGTGTAAATTTATTACAATTTAAGCGCACTAGCGCAAACATAAATGTAGACGGTTTAAGTTCGCGAAACGTGGGAAGGGTTTCAGGCTTAGTTCAGTTAGAAATAACATCACTGTTTTACAAAAATACAAGTATTACTGTAGATGCATTAATTTTACCCAAAATCACCTGTGACCTTCCTCAATTTCAAGTCGATGCGTCTGCTTTGAATACATTCAAAAATTTACAATTAGCGGATATCAACTGTCTTCAGCCAAGCTCAATAGACATTCTGCTAGGTGCAGACGTGTTTGGAGAAATAATGCTCAACAGGCATTTAAATGTTCCAGGACATTCTTTAACTGCAATGGAAACCATTTTCGGTTGGGTTGTTCTTGGAAAAACAAAAATTTCTTGCCAAAGAATCATATCAAATCATGCAAGTTACAACGCAGTAGAGTTTCAACTTGACAAATTTTGGCAATTAGAGGAACTCTCTGAAACAAAACCCTTTACGAATGAAGAAATTGCTTGCGAAAATCATTTTAAAAGAACTTATACTCGTGACTCAACAGGTAGATTCGCAGTCAAGTTTCCATTCCGAGATTCTAGTGATGAACTTGGTTCATCTAGAGACATTACCGTGCATCGTCTACAGCAAATCGATCGCCGGTTCAGTAAAAATCAATCTCTTTCTGATCAATACCATAAATTCATGGATGACTACTTAAAACTTGGTCACATGGAATTAATCCCAGAAAACGAGATTGACGTTCCAGCCAGTTCCAGTTTTTATCTCCCGCATCACCCAGTACCCAATAAAAACGGTGACAAATTTCGCGTGGTATTTGACGGATCTGCAAAGTCCTCAAGTGGTATTTCTCTTAACGATAAACTAATGGTTGGTCCACAGCTACAAACTGACTTAACAACATTACTCCTACGCTTCAGGATGCACAAAATAGCCATAACTGGGGACATAGAAAAAATGTATAGATAAATAACTCTACATGATTCAGATTTCCAGAGAATCGTGTGGCGTAATTCACCTTTTGAGCCAATACAAGACTTTAGGTTGACAAGGATTGCTTATGGCACTGCATCAGTGCCGTACCTTGCAATAAAATGCTTACAGCAGTTGGCATTAAACGAATCAAATAATTTTCCTCTTGCTTCTAAAGCAGCTCTTAAGGACTTCTACGTTGATGATTTGATGTCCGGAGCCAATTCACTCTCTGAAGCTCTGGAACTACAAAACCAGTTGACTCAAATGGTGTCCAGTGCCGAACTTGTATTGAGAAAATGGGCTTCTAATTGCAGCGAACTCTTAAATTCAATCGATTCAGATATGCGTTTATCTAATACTTCTTTGAATATAGACAATGATGATACAGTAAAAACTTTAGGTATCCTGTGGCATCCAGCTTCAGATGCATTCTACTTTAAAATCAGTCCGTTATCTTTTGAAGGCACCTTAACCAAAAGGACATTACTTTCTACAATTGCTAAGACATTCGATCCACTTGGATGGTTGTCACCCATCACAATTCAGTATAAAACAATCATGCAAAGATTGTGGAAACAACAATTGAAGTGGGACGAAAGGGTTCCTACAGACATTAAACTTGAATGGGAACAACTTGCTAATGATGTACAATTTGTCAAAGACATCAAAATTCCACGATTCTTGTTAGTCGATTCAGACAACCTGTTTCATCTATTTGGCTTCAGTGATGCTTCTGAAAGGGCTTATGCAGCTGCAATTTACTGTCGCTCTGTATCAGATACAGGAAAAATCAACGTTCAACTAATAATAGCCAAGACAAGAGTTGCCCCACTGAAAACTGTCTCACTTCCTCGACTAGAATTATGCGGAGCTCTTTTGTTCGTTAAACTGATGGACTTTACTTGTAAAGCTCTGAATTACCCTATATCACAAGCCCAATTTTATACGGATTCCACCATAGTTCTTTCTTGGATAGGATCCCATGCCAGCCGATGGAAGACGTTCGTAGCCAACAGAGTGGCAAAATTCCAGACGTTGTCTTCTGCTACTCAGTGGCATCATATCAGTGGAAGCGCAAATCCTGCAGATCTTGCAACCCATGGTGTATCATCTTCAACTTTACTCACTTCTATATGGTTGTGTGGTCCCAAATTTTTACACGAAACATTTCCTTTTCAGACAGACTCTTCTGTTCCTACATTGAATGATGCTGTGCCAGAAGAAAGGTACTGTACATTACAATCAATTATTGTACCAAATCACTTGCCTGATGGTAATGATTTACTTCATAAATTCTCATGTCTTTCTAAACTTAAACGTGTAATATCATATTGTTTAAGATTTGTCAATAATTGTAAAAATTCAAAGGATAAAACAAATGGGTTTTTAAAAAACTAATGAACTAAACAATGCTATGTATGTATTAATTAAATTAGTGCAAACTATTGAATTTAATAATGAGATCAATGCTTTAAAAAGAAATCAACCACTATCTTGCAGAAGCAAAATTTTATCTCTTAATCCATTTTTAGATCATTCAAACATTCTCAGAGTGGGAGGTCGTTTGCGACATGCAAATCTCGCATATGGCCACAAACATCCCATCCTACTGCCAAAAAGGCATATTCTAACAGATCTCATTATTAGACATTATCATGAAATTCTCTTGCATGCTGGTACACAACTTGTGCAATCTTGTATTCAAGAACAATATTGGATAATAGGTGCTAGAGATGTCATCAGACACTTAATAAGAAAATGTGTAAAATGTTGCAAAGTAAAAGCTTACATCACTAATCAAATGATGAGCGATTTGCCATCTTCTCGCATTTCTCCTGCTCCTGCTTTTATGCGCTGTGGAGTAGATTATGCTGGTCCTTTTCAAATTAAAACCATTAAAGGTAGAGGTTCCAAATCCTTTAAAGCATACATAGCTCTGTTTGTTTGTTTCACTCTACTAGAGCTACTCATCTAGAACTGGTGACTGATCTTTCAGCAGATGCATTTATTGCAGCTCTGAAGAGGTTTATTTCCCGCAGAGGAAAAAGCAGTGACATATACAGTGATTGTGGCTCCAACTTTGTTGGAGCAAAACGCAAACTCATGGAATTTGAGAAGCTTGCAAAATCAGAATATTATAATCAAAATGTTAGTAAATTTTTAACTGATAATGGTATTAAATGGCATCTAAATGTGTTCCAGGTGCACCACACATGGGGGGTCTCTGGGAAGCTGGAATAAAGTCAACTAAATATCACTTAAAACGCGTTGTTGGAGAAACTAAATTAACATATGAAGAGTTTGAAACGTTTCTAACTCAAATAGAGGCTTGTCTTAATTCCAGACCATTAACGCCCATATCTAATGACCCTAACGACCTATCAGCCTTAACGCCTGGTCATTTCATTATTGGAAGGCCTTTGACAAGTATTCCTGAACCTAATTACATTGACTCAAGTCATTCTTATCTTACTAGATGGCAACAAATTCAAAAACTAGTTCAACAGTTTTGGAAACGTTGGCACAAAGAGTATTTATCTCGATTGCAACAAAGGCCAAAATGGCTTCTACCAACAAAAAATTTTCAATTGAATGACTTGTGCCTTATAAAAGAGGACAATTTACCCCCTACTAAATGGAAAATGGGTAGAATTGTTCAATTACATCGTGGTTTAGATAATATAGTCAGGGTTGTTTCAGTCAAAACATCAGATGGCATATTTAAAAGAAATATAACAAAATTAAGTCTGTTACCAATTTAAATCTATAATTTTATTATTTGTAGCTCATTTTAATATGCATATATACTTCATTGTTGTGAATGTTTACTTAAATATTAAATTTTCATTCATGTATTCATGTAAAATAACTTTATATTGTTCATGTATATTGAAATAATATTTCAAGGTGGGCGGCATGTTGTAACCTTTTTTAAGCCTTCTTATTTTTCTCCGTAAGAGGGCGCGAGAGAGCCGCCAGATGTATTTTGTGTAACTGTGTAGTAAACATAAATAAAGATTTCTTCAAACAGTACAGACCGATTACTTTTCCATCGCATTCACTCACCCCGTATAAAGGAGAACAGGAAGCGACTGATCAACCATACCAATGGAGTAAAATTGTTTGGCTATTCGTGTCGCGAAGTGTTGCTGTTTTATCATGATTCATGTTTTATTAAAGCACTTTCAAAAAATAATTAAAACATTACTATTGATTTCATTTCGGTAATAGCTTAAAATAATTGATTTATTAAACATAAAAATTAAAGGAGTGCGTGTGTGTCTGTTAAATGACTAAATGAAAAACGGGATTTTGTAGTAATGAGTTTGTCTTTAGAAGTTTTTGAGAGTAAAGCTGAAATTCGAAACATGTGAATAACTTTACAGTTACCACAGCCGTTTCTTAGTATTTCCTTTAAATCTGAGCCTGTATTAGAAAAAAAAATTAATTTAATTCTTAATACACATGTGTAAATATTAAAATGCAGAAATACTTCCAAGAACTGATGCTGAAGACTAAATATTTATTTGTTTTTGCGTGTTCTAGGTATGGTTATCTCACAATTCTACTAAAAACCTTAAGCAAGATAAAATACATAATCGACAGAAAGTATAATCAAAAGAAATAAACGATTCCTCACTCACAAGCAACATTATTCTAATTATTCTGATCTATTTCCCTTTTGATACATTTCGGCAAGATATCTTGCGTAAACACTTCAACGAAAGCCACTTGTTTTGGCCCATCCATAGCTCTATTTAAAATTAAAATCTCATACTCAAGAACACAGTAGACTGTTTTTGTATCTATGTCTATTTATTCCAGAAGCCCATAACCATCTGTCTCTGGTAATTGCACCCTCGTCTCCCCGCGTCTTAGCGTGGGCACGCCCAATCCCTGATCATATTTCACTTCTCTACATTTGTGAAGCGATCACAGCTTCTTACAAGTGGCGAGGTACTTAACACCACTTGATGTGTAAATGGCGGCTTAGCAATTATTTTGAAATAAGTGGCAATTCATTTTCGTATGTTTAAAAAAGATATAATAATAAAAACTTACTGTATTTATACTCAAATCTAAGCCACCATTGATTCTAAGCTGCACCCCAAATTCTAAAAACGTTGTTGTGAAAAAATGTTGCCATTGATTCTAAGCCACACCCCGAATTCTCTACATGTTTTTGAGAGAAAAAAAACTGTGTACTTCGTCTCCGAAGCACGATCGGAGTTTACTCCTTAAGTACGGCTGCCTTTGATAATATAGTAGGCAAACAGGGTAAATAAACGGATCTCATAATACCTAAAGTATGCATGCATTTTCTTTATTCTATTTACATTTTTCACATTGATTCGGTAAAATACAATATATATGTATACACACACAAAAATAATATACAACAATTATGCTACATAAATATATGTTTCCCATATTATATGAGTACATTGTCAAGAAGTTTGATTTGCTTCACTATTAATATCATTTTGACTATTAATGTTAAATGTAACACAATTACCCTTACATTTATTTCTATTAAACGGCTGAATGGTTCAGTCCCAGATTTAATTTTTTCTCTACAATTAATAATTTTAAAAAAAAACTTGGTGGCATGCAAAATAATCGCGGCAGAGTGGTGGAGCATCCCTGCACCATCGAAAAAAAAAAGGTTTGCTGATCACTGTCACAACTTGTAGTTAACGAAGCTGCCTTTGGTTCTCTTACTTACGCTCATAAAACCCGTTTCGTAGCGGCATTAAATAACACTTTCTCCCCCTTTTATAATGAATTACGGATCACAAAACTCTTTATCTGTCCTTTGTATGGTTAATACACAATGAAATCAAAACTATTTTTGCACTGAACGTGATCAAAATGATATCAATTCTAGAGGTTGAAAGCAATGATACCTATGAGATATTATTGAAAATTACATATTCTATTATTTTAAACATATAAAAGTAAAAATTTAGTTTTAACGTTTTGATGTATATACAGCCGATATATATATATATATATCATTGATATTTCAAAACTTAAACTTTCATTTCTATTTATTTATATCCTACGAGTTCATTACGTTTTTTATGTATTTCATATTCAAGCTCCGAATCACAAGGATTCATTCAGAACAAAGGAATGAAATGCATAAGTGATTCAGTTTCTCAGAATCCCAGCGATACTTGTTTCCAAACATTTTATTGTATTGTGAATTGTATCTTAGGCATCCTTTTACATCTTAAGCATTCTTCTCAAGTAATAAAAACGCATGCTTATATCGATTACCGCGGATAACTTTATTTCAAAATGTCCTCACTAGTATATATTAATATCTCTGAACGAACTACATTACAGTACTGAGAGAAAAAATTTTGCATGTGTATATTCCTTTTTATTTTAATAATTTTTTATGTGGTAATCCGTAGTTAACGCACAAGTATTGGTAATCAATATGTCTGGCGTATAATAAATCCATTTTGTCAAAGTTTTTTTAATTGGTGCCATTTATGTTGATAGTTTTTACAAGGGTTCGCTTATAATAGGCAGACAACATTTTTTTTCGTTATTGAATACACACTTGACACAATAAGTTTTTTGTTTTCATATTTTAATTTAAATCATATATTAGGAGTGAGAAAATTTTTGGAATTCAATCTATATATTTTTTTTTAAATTTGGATTTATGATATCGATTTTCAATCATTTGGCTTATAATATTTATTGATAATAAATATCAAAATTAAATAAAATATTAATTGATTTTAATATTAGAAAAAGTTCTACTCTGGCATTTTGTAACGCAGCATTAAAAACTTTCTTTTCAATTTAAGTTTATTCTTTAATTTATTTTTGTTAACGAACAAATGAAAACATAAAATAAATTCCTGAAACCAATATTTTAATCATGAAGCAGAGTTTAACTAAAAATATTCAGTATTTTTCTAATTGTATTTCATTTAGTTATTAATTCTATAGTTAGTTATAATGAATAAATAATTGAGATATTGACTTTGAATTTAAATGTGTGCACACAAAAAGAGGAATAATGATTTTTAAGAAATAGGATCAAATTTTGAAGACTTAATGGCTCATTATTTTTTATTTTACAAGAATATAGAAATCATCTATCACGCTTTACTGTATTTCTCATTTTTGTTTTAGAATTAGATGATTCTATTAGTGTATTAAATGTAACCCCCACTTTTTCTCCCATGTTATAACAACGAACGGATTTTTAATTTTTCACAGTGACAAATTGAAATTCAGTATTTATGGAATATTTCAGGACACACATATGTTGCCGATAAAAACTTAGAATTTTTTTCTATAAAGTAAATGAATACTGAGTTAAGGTTCTACTCACTAATATGCGAAGCTTTACATTAATATACCTCTCAGATTCAAAATTTCAAAATCAAGCCAATGTCTGCTATAAAAAAATATAATATTTTCGTAAAGTATTGCAATCCACACAGTTTTTTCTCAAGGGTTGCACGAAATAGAGCAACACCTTACTGAGCTTATTACTTTATAACAATGCAACTCTGAAATAAATCATTCAAATTTTTTGAAATTTAAATAATTTCTTATTCAGTACATTATATTTTTACCCAACAATTTTTGTCTCTATCGGACAACTCGTTCTTCGTGCGTCGTTTGTTTTGTTGTAGAATGTATTTTTTATTGATTCCTCTAACGTTAAAAATTGAAATAGTATAAGCAACAATCACTTGATTATTACATAAAATAAAACAAATATTTGTAGCTTGAGAATGATCCAAATCCTACGCTTCAAAAACTGTGTACACTGTAAGCAAACTTTACTTTAATGAACTGTAACTAAAAGTTACTCCTTTCTAAGCTCTATTCCGTTCTTTCTATAACTCTCTTAACAAATTTGGCAGAGATTCAACTAGCTTAGTTGTCTGTTCTGTGGTTATATTTTTCAATTCTTCTTCTAGACAAATTTGTGCATTTTTCTGGGTGTTATTACGTAATAATAATATATAAATAAAAAAAATTAAATTTATTTATTTTTTATTTTTCCATCTTTAAGAATAAACATACTTAAAAATGCTAGGCATTGCTAAATTAAGTTAATTTTGTAAGGAAATGAATTTTGACATATGTTGTTCCTTAAATTAGTTATTAATTAAGTTCAAATTTTTTCTAAAATGAATCAGCACCATTTAACTGTAACACTTCTAATTTGATAGCATTATTGAGAGTAATCGTCCGAAATTGAAGTTTTCTTTTAAGAAAACTGCATGGCTCTCTTTGCAGATGTTATAACAGAAAGATCACAATGAAATCAAGATTTGTTCGTCTTACGCAAATGAAATTTCATTTTAAGAGCATCATTATGAAAATCCCATTAGAAATAACGATTTAAAAAGAAGATTAAAGTACTTTTAATGGAATAAGGAAAGCATTTTCCTTTTACCCAATCAAAATGACGTGTTGCCGAAAAAAAGAAGGAATTGAAGCTAATTCTTCTGAGTTTACATTGTAACTTCATTTCTTTTCAATTGATGTATTCCTTTTTCTTCTTTCAGCAGGTATTCTGAATGGAAATGTAATCCAATCAAAGGAATCGCTTTTAAAGAGCCCCGTTTAGACTCGGGATCTCATTTCTTGAATAGATCTGGAATGGGAAAGCGAAAATTCAACAGCTTTGGCTTCAGAACGAACGTTTTACTGGCTTCTGATGTTCTATATTGAATTTCGTCTTTGATGTAAACAAAACTTTTCTTTCATTTTTTTGTAAGAGAGAACAATTGTCTTCTAGATATTTTCCCCCAAAGTAACACTCTTTTTTCTTTTTTTTATCTTTCTTCCTTAATAGCAATTGAATTTTGTGAGAGATTAAAAGGAAGATACATATTAGAACAACCACATTTAAATTGGAATAGTATAGTGAGATTAAGGGAACCGGGACGTCCTCGATGAAGCAAAACGAGCAAAATTTGGCTTTTCGAAAGAACATTATTTTCAAACACAGAAAGACTTCATAAATAAAAAAATTATGTCATACAACCTATATACTTTTCTTAATATACTACAACATAAAATTATTAAATTTTAAAAATATTCTAAGGGAACCGGGACGTCCTCGATGAAGCAAAACGAGCAAAATTTGACTTTACGAAAGAACATTATTTTCAAAAACAGAAAGACTTCATAAATAAAAAAATTATGTCATACAACCTATATACTTTTCTTAATATACTACAACATAAAATTATTAAATTTTTAAAATATTTTAAGAAATATAAGGATTCGAAAAAGTACACACCAAAAGGAACTTTCGTATACATGGTGTTCATTAGGTACATGTATCTTTATTTTTATAACATATAACACCACAAAACATGCTGTTTTTGTTAGAAAATTGTACGTTTATTTAAATGCAATAAATATTTTTATACTACCTTGTTCAGAATGTTTTTTAAAAAAATTTGAATTATGACTTTTTGAAATTTTGATAAAAATTTCATTTTTTTTTTACAAATTCAACAATAAAAGTAAAATACAAACATTTCAGGAAGGAAATTAGAAGCATTAAATGCATTATCATGATACAAAAGTTCATACCAAGTTTCAAAAAAATATAATAAATAGATTTTTCTACACATGTACCTAAAAACTGAAAAAACACGTTTTGAGAAAAATGGAAAAAACTAAATAAAATGGTACACTTACCTAAAATTTGACTTTTAGAACATTCCACAGCACTGTACTCATCTTGCATAGACTCTTCTAAGGCATCCTTCTTCCTTTTAATTTGCCTTTTAGTTGTCCTGGCTTCTTTGGTAGCTTTTTGGATACTCATCTCGGCTTCACAAATTCTGACGTAGTCAATTTTACGAAGGCCTTCACAAGTATTGATACCTGGATTTATTTGCAGTGCTTTTAATACTTCTGTTCTTGCGTATGCACCTTCATTGAAACATATAACTGCGTCCATAACACCCATTTGCAAAGTGTTTTTGCTCACAAATGTGTTTTTTGGCACACGATTCCACACACAGTTATTAAAGCTTTCGTTGGGGTTTTGAGTTCGGCCATGCAGACATTTTAATAAAAGTTCCTTCGCAGTTAAATCTCTAAATATTTTTTTAATTTTAAGAAGAACTGCTTCTGGGAGGGAATGTTTGTGGGTGTACTTTTCACCAGATACAAGGCTTTTGTTGTACCCGCACCAACTTTCTTCTCCCATAGGGCACAAACCATGTTGTGGATTTTTATCTGTCGACAGTTTATGGAAATATATTGCCCAGATGGATTTGGACATATCTGCGACTGATTTCCCAACATTTCTTCTTATGGCTAGGCCATAGTATTTTTGCAGCAAAAGAATTTCTGCATCTGTCAGCCTTCCTCGTCCAGATATTGCTTTATTGTCTTACAGCTTGGTGGATTTTAAACTGTTCTTTAGAGATCTCAGTCTTGATCCCATCCTTTTTTGGACGTGGCCGATGGACTCCCATTTTTCAATCGGAACATCATCACCGTATATGTTGGACTCTTGAACCCTAAGAAACCCCTTCGAATCTCCATCTCCAAGGTACTGAACATACCGAACATCGTAATTTGGTACTGAGCGATTGAAAATTCGCAATGCTCCTTCACTCTCCATTCCCGCACTAAATCCATGATAGTTTGCCTGGCAATTATCACAGGTTTTGTTTTTGTTCTTACCTTCAAAACAATATTTTGATAGGCACTCAAAGTCAACAACTTTTCCGTTATCGAGAGAAGTTGCCGTTACAACGCCATTTTTTGACGTGTGTCCTCTTTTTTGCCAGGTCCCATCAAGAGCAATTGCTACGTCCTTATTGTTTTCGTTTGCAATAACAGCTTCATTAACGCTGCTAACCATTGAACGTGATGAAGCAGTTTCCAACGCATTAAAAATTGGCGTATACAGTCTTTCAAATTTAGCTGGAGGAGGAGGCAAGTTCATCAGCGCACAAAATGTCTGAGCTGCACTTTTTCCAATTCCAATGCATCTCATACCATAAACAAACCTCAAATTTACTTCATATCCTGCTGGCACAGAATTTGAAGTCATTGAGCCATGACTAGAGCCACAATACTTGCAAGTTGCTGATATACTGCTAGCAAGTCCTCTGCGACTACTTTTATTTTCAGCAACATCAAAGCAGAAAGATCTATCACAATATCTGCATTTTGCAATATTGTTGAAAATATCATTAAGCATATTTAAGTCAATAATAACAAACCTGCTTTGAGATTCAGCTGAAAAGTTATCTTCATAGTCAAAATATCCTTTACTCTTCTCAATCTTTTTTTTGGAAGAGCTGACATCACATTTTTCACTCACTACACATACTGAAGTTTTTTACGAATTAGACGACGTTTCTGATGTCCAAATTTCTTTGCTCGAGGCATTTCAAATATTTAAAATACTTACAAATCACAAACAAACAGAAAGTAAACAACAAAAAGTAACTCAGCAGTGAAAATATGAAGTTTGTAACTCACGTGTTTGTATCTCAAGCACAAGAAAACAACATTCTTTAAATTTCGCCCAGCTTGTGTTATAAACAAGATTGAGTTGAGTAGTTTTATTCCTTCTCAAACCACAAGAATAAAATAAATATATCCAGATCAAGTGATATTAAAATACCAATCTACAATCTACATAAAAGCATGTTTCGGTTACTGAAAGATGGGCGTGGCAGTTGATGTACGATAACGTAAACAACAGGTGTGGCAGCTGTTGTTTACATTTTAAAACCGCAATTACTCAGATATTAAGCTTTAAACCTATACATGTTATACATTTTTGGAATCAGCATTAACTCTACTTTTTTTTAAGATGAAAATTGAAAAATCGATTTTTTGAAGGTTTATTACGTCTCGGTTCCCTTAAATACTTTGTAAATGGCTTTTATTTTCCTAAAACAGACTCCTCAAGTAGTTTTACATAATTCAACAAATGTGGATTATATCTCAAATGTTGTAATTTACATTTATCTTGTTGAAACATAAGGAAAGTAAGAATTTGAATAATTATTATCTCCTTCCCAAATAAAAATCCTTGTGTTGGTTGAGGTGAAGATCTCGCTAATTGTTACGATTCTGTTGATCAGAACGCAGCATGAACTTAGAAACCATTAAATCAGACACGAAAGGATAACAAATATATATTTACAACAATACATTTTTTATTTTTTTAAGCGTTAGTACCAAGTACGCAAAATGCAGACAAGGCAAACTAGGTTATAAAAAACACGTTCTATTCTGAAACGAGATTCAACCTCGGAAATTCGCCCCAAATCCTCCAATATCTTCTAATAACTAAGTGGCTATTATTCAGGAATCACTTCAGTGCCCCCCCCCCCCGTAGCTATATTGTTCCCAAAAAGCACAAGCATTCTCTTTCTTATTGATTATGATACTCATTTTAGTTTTGAAGCTCATTTATGGAGTTCAGTTGTTCTAGTACATTGTGGGCCAATTTGGCTGGAGGAACAAAAAAACCCAAGTTAGAGAGGACAGACCTTGCCGATAGCCCATTGTTACAAAATGTATGTGCTTAAAGCACTAATTTTTATACAATTAAAGACATTTCGAAGCCTTATTTAAAGGTACGACTTGCATTACATAAAGAGAAAAGATAGACCATCAGCCATAGAACAAAACAAAACGATTTAATCTCGTGGTTCAACCAACAAAACATACGTAATTTTTTTTACATCAACAACTAACAAATAACTTATATGGAGTAATATTTTTAAATTGCTGATAAATATAAAATATTTTAATGATACTAAATAAACAAATTATTTAAGGTCAGTTTAAAATATTTCACTAATTAATAATGGATATGTTTAACTTTTCATCCAAGCTACATATATAAATGTTTCCGAGGTTGTGTGCCACAATTAAATCTCATAAAACAGCAACTTTAGTATACGTTGATTAAACATTGGCAATGCTAATAAGAGAGAAATTAAACATTTTCTAGAAAATAATAGCTGTAATCTACGTGAAATCTATTTAAAAATTAACATTTTACAATACGCACGAGAAAGGTTCCCGAAAGATGACATTCAAATAGTTTTTTAATTTTATTCCTATTATCCTTAAATTGTTAAAGCATCTTGTTTCAGAATGGGGCGTTGGAACTTCCTTTTTTGAACATGTTCCTGTGATGTTCGTAAGGAGGAGAGGGGCGTGGTTAGGGGTTCGGTGGAAGGGGTAGAGAGGGATATTTGTATTCCCGCCCGTCTCAGTCAAAAACATGTTGTGGCCGAGGCAACAGCACGCTTTTGGCGCGGAGTCGTATTTCTTTAACAGTCGGTCGGTGACTGCAATGCAACATTCATTTCATCGTCAGTTCGATATTCCTCCACGAGGTCATGTTCCTGATCGGAAATGTGTTTTAATGGGGAACGATGCCTTCAGAGCAACGGGGATTGTTTCCAAAGAAAGGAAAGGACCTCCGACGATCGTTAGAACACCTGAAAATATGGAACGAGTTCGTGTGTCCATTCAGGTCGGTATGTGACAATGATCCAAAAATTCTTCTTAGCCACTCTCCAAGAAAGGGATATTGACGGCGTGTGGTTACAAGATGGGACAACAGCCCATACCTCTAGGGTTTTCATGGGTAATTTTAGAGCAACCTTCCCCGAATGACTGATTTTCCTATGAGCAGACGTAAACTGAACTGAGTACTCACCTGATTTATACCCTCCTGATTACTTCCCGTAAGATTATCTCAAATCCCTGATTTACAAAAATCACTCCAAGCAGAGGCGGCGTAAGGCGTGAGCGGTGTGGGCCACTGCCCACGGCCTCGCACCTCAAAGACAAATAAATAAAATGAAAATTAAGGAAAATCCAGAAGTGCATCAAAGGGTTTTTTTTATCTATACAAATAAATAAAATTGAATTGTCTGTCTGTAATTTCAAAATAACGACACTTTACTGAATGTATTTAAAAGTATATACGGTGCTTATATCAAAATATCAATTTTTAAATTTTTTTGTCTGTCTGTGTGTTTGTTCCGGCTAATCTCTGAAAAGGCTGGATGGATATCAAAATTTTTTTCACCAATGGAAAGCTACATTATCAGAGAGTAACATAGGATTTATATTATTTCCGTATTCTTACGGGAACGGGAACTACGCGGGTAAACATGTGGGGCATTGCTTATTGCCCACCAAATTGGTGCAAGATTATGCATTTTGTTGTCAATACCTGAAATTTTAACTGAGTCAGTACTGAAACATACTGTAATTTAACATCTTTACAAAAAGCAAGTTTTTAAAGGGCTTTTTATTAAATGTCAAACTCAAACTTTGAGAAATATCGCCAAGTTGGCTAAGGAATTCTCTATTCCGACAGAAATTTTTTCTCCCACTTTTTAAAGGGAGAAACAAGATAAAGTTTTAGCAAATCGCCTGATATTGAAAGCTGTATGGTAATATTAAACGACAATTTCATAAAAAGTTTTGATTTATCTAATTTTTTTAACCTAATTCCGATATAAGGCCATATTTTGCACAAAAGTTTTCACTTATACTGAACCTATTTTGTATTGAGTTAATACTATGAAGATATACTAGATAAGCCATACAATGTCAATCGCCGAATAAAATTAGGGAACTTAACACACAATACTTATATCATCTTGCGGTCTTTTCAATCCTCAAACCCTTTGTAATAAGTACAAAGCGGAAGATATTTTGCGACGACTGCAGCAAATACAAGCAGATATACCTTTCAATGAACACATCTACAACGAAACGCAAATAATAATTGAAAATAAGGTTTTCACAATGTTTGGGAAGAAACTACATGATTTTGGAACGATTAGTCCGTGACAAGTCGACAGAAATGACTTCGATAATGAAAATGCTCGAGAATTAGACTACGATTTCATAGCACTGCAACATCAAGTAACAAAATTAATCCCTCAATTAACTCCTGAAAAAAGTCATGTTTTCCACCAAGTGTTACGTAAATTGAATCCGACAGTGGTGCACGCTTTTTCTCGACCCCCCTGGAAGAACCGGAAAAACGTTTTTGCTAAACCAGAAGATAGCGGTTGCGGTGACTTCTTCCGGTATAGCCGCGACACTAATGATCGGCTGCACATTCCGTTTTAAAATAACTGTTGAATATTGCACATGAAGATTCACCCATATTCAATATCATCAAAAATAGCTCTCGAGGCAGGATGCTTCGACAATGTAAGCTTTTAATGTGGGATAAAAGTACGATGTCTCACAAGAAAGCTATAGAAGCGTTAAATCGGACTCTTCAGAATTTACGAGATATTACAGATATTTTGGGAGGAATGGTAGTTTTATATAGACTGGCGATTTCTAACAAACCCTCTCTGTAATCCAGAGGGGTACACCGGCAGATGAAATCAGAGCCTGTATTAAACCATCAAACTTTTTTTTATGGGCGAAAGTTAAAATTCAGTCTGAAAACAAATACGAGAGTGTATCTTCATAATGAAGTAGATTCGGAACATTATGCAGAGACGCAATTGCAAATTGGCTTGGATTTTTGGACGTAGATATGCTGAAGGTTATATTTTACTTTCCAGAGAATTTTGTAATTTAGAAGAAAATAATGTAGATTTTACTACTCAAATTTACCCGGGCTTGCAACAATTTTAAATTGTGATCAGTGGTTGTGAGCAAGATCAATATTGGTGCCTAACAATGACATTGTCAATAAAATCAATCCTGAAATTTTAAACGACGTGCGAGCAAAAGGAAGGAATATCTATCAATGAATATTTACAATCATGGATAAAGAACAAAGTACTTCATATCCCACGGAGTTCTTGCTTGAACTTCGAGTGTACCCTCACATAAACTTCAATTAAAACTAAATGTATCAGTTATGCTTATGCAAAATCTTGATGCTCCTTGACTATGTAATGGAACGAGGTTTCGGATCACAAAATTGATACATAATATAGTTGGCGCCAATATTTTAACATGTGTCATGAAAAAGGAAATTGTTTTCATACCTTGAATTCCAATTATCCCCACTGATCTACCATTTCAATTCAAGCGAGTTTAATTTCCACAATCAAAGTCAGAGTTTTACTCTGGGTATTAAAAAAGCACGATTGCAAACATTACAGGTTGCAGGGGTGCATTTGGAAAAACAATGCTTTTCCCATGGCCAACTACATGTAGCCTGTTCGCGTTTGTCCAATGCCTGAAATCTTCACATATTTGCAACTAAAGAAAGAACATATAATACAGTATACAGTAGCATCTTAGAATAATATTCTGTTTTAAGCTCTTTTAAAGAGGAACTAGCTTTCATGGCCCGGCGTTGCACGGGCTTTCTCTACTTTTATAAATTTTCCGTTCCCTTCACAAAAGCAGCATGACCAATATTCTTTTTCGAAATTACTTTGGCTTCTCTGTTTCTCCAACTCCGCTAAGCCCGACGTTGCACGGGCTTTTACCGAGTGTATAACTTAATCCCCATGAGAACTTCCTGTTTCCCTCATGATAAAAGAACTTCTGTGTGGGTGTGTACACGTACGATGCGAGTGCATGGCCCGGCATCGCTCGGGCTTTCTCGTTTAACATTTTCCCTTCCGATTCAATAAATCAGCACTTCCAAAATTCTTTTTCAAAATTAGTTTGACTTCCTTATTTCTCCTCCCCCCGCCTCACTTAGCCCGGCGTTGTACGGGTTTTTACCGAGTGAATTACTTAATCACCACGGGAATATCCTGTTTCCCTCAGCACGACATCAATTTTATGTGTGTGTACGCTTGCAATGTAAGTGAGGTTTCTTTTCAGGTCACAGTGTTACAGTGACTTTTTTGAATGTAGAACTATTTTCCTCCTTACTCTCCCCTCAGGTATACGATTTATCTACAAATTTCTATTATTGACTTTTGAAAAACAATATTGCTTTAGTAAAAAAATAATAAATTTAAAAAATAAAAATAAAATTATTTTGATGGTTAATTAAAAAAGTCATTTTTTTTTATAATAGATAGTTTTTAGGAATCTAAAATACTAAAATAATTTTCAGGTTTTCATTAATCAATCAATCGTTACTTACAGTTAGCTTAAAAATGGGTCTAGATCGTATTTTTATCCAAAATAATAGGCGATATACTTTTTATTAAAAAATAATTAATTTAATAAATAAATAATAGAAATATTCCTTTGATTTTAAAAAATATATGAATTTAAATCCTTAGCTATAAATGCTAATAAAAAAAATTCTACAGAAGTAATTTTTTCAATCTTCGTACATGTTACGGATAATATTACTTTACAAACGGAAAAAAGGTTTTGTGAGATTACCTTCATAAATGACGAAGTTATTCAATGTGAAGTAAAAATTGGGACTACTTTTTAAAAATTCTTTAAAAAAAATTTTTGGGAATTTTATTTTTTAAATGAATGGATCTAAAAGAGAAAGGCTTGAAGTTAATTAGTGTAGAATATCGATTTAATAACACGAAAAGTAATCAACACCGAAAATTGGATGACAATTTTAAGATGGTCGAAAACGTCGGATGACCGCTCGGCCGAAACGGAACGGAAGTTCCGCCAAGTAAACAACCGGTAGGAGTTAAAACAATTAGGCGTTTTAAGGTTTTTAATTAATATCTTTTCAACTAATTACAATATCGGAATATAAATGGGCAATACGGCTTCCCCGGAAAATTCCCGATCTTTTGGTACCTTCCGCGACTTTCTGCGTGGTGCGGTTCGTGAGAAGATAGACGCACATACATACATAGATAGATAAATACGTTTGTTTACCTTCGAATTTTAATAGTGTACTACGAATTTTACTAGCTGTTACCCGCCCGCTTCGCTGGGTATTTCATGATGTTTTATAAATTTTTACTGCTTATATATATGTATAAATTATTGATATCTAAGTCCTAGCATTAGGAATTCGATTGAATTGAAAAATATACTTATACCTGTAACTGTCACCTGTTGATAAAAAAAAAGGGCAGAACTCATCTAATTTGTATTTTATAAAAATCTCTAAAATTGAAGCATAGAATGATGTTTGCTCTTTCGTAACTCAAAAACCAAGTGGATTCCCGCAAAACCAATTTTCGGTGGATCTCTACTCCGTAAATTGAACATGCAAGCCAAATTTCAAAAGTCTAAATCTAACAGAAAAAAGCAAAAGTTTTACTATAAATATCCCCGTAATCCCGTTGAGAGCCGTTTTCCAAAATTACCGCTCTTAGCGGATTTCAATTCAACAAAAGAAAAATGCAAACCAAATTTCATTATAATAGTCCTTGTAGCTCGAAAAAAGTAATTTTTTTTGTCAATACGTCCCAGTAACCCCCTGCAACCCCCAGAACTTGATTTGCTTAAAATTTATTCTTAGTGGATCCCTATTCAACAAAAGAAACATGCTTAACAAATTTCAAGTATATGGGTCTAACAATTAAAAACAGGAAAATTTTTCTGTAACTCCTCTTGACCCCTCGCAAACATCTTTAGGGGTCAATTTTCATTTTACTCTTTGTTAGAGGAACTCTATTTCATGAAAAGAACATGTCTACCAATTTTCAAGCAGGATGATCAAGTAGTTTAAAAATGGAAATATTTATCGATTATGCCTCTTAATCTACCGAAATTAAACTTGGTAGTTGATATTCGCGAAACACATTTTGTAGCGGTTCTCTACTTTATGAAAGGAATCTGCTTATCAAATTTCAAGACTATACGTCTAACAGTTTAAAAATGGGGATAATTGTCTATAACGCCACTTGAGCCCCCGCAACGCCACTTCTGGGTCTGTTTTCACAAAACCCATTTTGTAGGGGAATTGCACTCTATGAAAGGAATCTGCTTAGCAAAATTTGAAGACTGTGCGTCCAATTAATTAAAAATGCAAAAAAATTATCAATAACGCCCCTTGAACCCCCGCAACACCACCTAGGGGTCGATTTTCACAAAACACATTTTGCAGTGTATTTCTATCCTATGAGAGGAATCTGCTAACCAAATTTCAAGACTGTGAGTCTAATAGTTTAAAAAATAAAATAATTATTTATATCTGCCCTTAACCCCCCGCAACACCCTTTGGGGGTCAATTTTCTCCAAACCCGTTTTGTAGCGGATATTTACTTCATGAAAGAAACATTGCTACCAATTTTCAAGCAGGTAGGTCAAATAGTTTAAAAACGAAAATATTTATCTCTTACGCCACTTATTCCCCTGCAACGCCACTTAGAGGTCTCTTTTCACAAAATCTTCTTATAGCTGATCTCTACTCTATGAAAGAAATATCTTTATCAAATATAAAGTCTGTGCGTCTAATAGTTTAAAAATGGAAATAATTATCTATAACGCCCCTTAAGTCCCCTCAACGCCACTTGGGGGCAATTTTCACGAAACCCATTTTTAGCGTATCTCTACTCTATGAGAGGAATCTGCTTACTAAGTTTCAAGACTGTACGTCTAATAACTTAAAAATAGGAATTTATAACGCCCCTTAAACCCCCCGCCCCCGCAGCACCCCTTGGGAGTCAATTTTCCTAAAACCCATTTTGTAGCGGATATTTACTCCAGGAAAGAAACTTACCTACCAATTTTCAAGCAGGTAGGTGAAGTAGTTTAAAAACGGATATATTTATCTATTACGCCCCTTAATCCCCCGCAACGCCACTTAGAAGTCTGTTTTCACAAAACCGGTTTTGTAACTGATCATTATTCTACGAAAGGAATCTATATATCAAATTTAAAGACAGTGCGTCAAATAGTTTAAAAATGGAAATAATTATCTATAACGCCCCTAAGCCTTTGCAACGCCACTTGGGGGTCGATTTTCAGCAAACTCATTTTGTAGCGGATCTCTACTCTCTGAAAGGAATCCGCTTACCCAATTTCAAGATTGTACATCAAGTAGTTTAAACATGGAAACAATTATTTTTAAAGCTTTCAACCCCCCGTAACGCTCCTTGCGTTTCGAATTTCGGAAAATCCTTTCTTAGCTGATGTCTACTCTATCAAAGGAACATGTCTACCAAATTTCAAGTCTGTAGGTTGAATAGTTCCAGAGATTTCGTGATTAGTCAGTCAGTCAGTCAGTGAGTGTGAGTCGCTTTTCTCCTTTATATATATAGATATAGATTTTTTGTTGCATTTTTTGCGTAAACATTGTTTCAAATCATTTAATATAATTGATCGAATTTTGTTTGAAAAAGTTGGAAGAATTTTTAAGTATTAAATTGGGTTGGATACGTGATCCATTTTCGTTTGACGTTTTGAATTTCAATATATTTTTAAGAGAAAAAGAGTCAATTGATCTTTCAAGTGACGAAATTCGCTTAATTATTTCAACCTAAGTCGCAGACTTTTTTAGTTTTTCAAAATTCGTTTCCATTAAAACAAAATATGGATCTTGATTTGATCAACAGGATTACTTACGACTTGCTATTTCCAACACAGATTCGAACATAGAAAGAAGCACATTTTTCACATAGAATTCTTATACAGTAAAATTTTCAAAAATACGTTTTTCATAAAATATATATATATACTAGCTTTCATGGCCCGGCGTTGTGCACGGGCTTATACCGAGGGTATAACTTAATACCCATGTTAATTTCCTCCTTTCTTTCTGACGCCAACACTTTTGTGTGGTTTTGACGCGTACGATGTGAGTGCATGACCCGTGAGTGCGTGTCATGGCTTTGTCGCTTAACATTTTCCCTTCTCTTCACAAATTCAACACTTCCAATATTATTTTTCGAAATTACTTTGATTTCTTTGTTTCTTTCCTCTCCGCTTAGCCCGGCGTTGCATGGGCTTTTACCGAGTGAATAACTTCACCCTCATGGAAATTTCGTGTTTCCCTCAGGCCGATAGCACTTGTGTGTGTGTGTGTGTGTGCGTGCGATGTGAGTGATTTCTTTAACAATGTCATAAAAACTCCCTTTTTCGAAATTTGTTCTTGCGTTGGTGTGGTAATTCTTAAAGATGGGTGAATGCTCAGGTGTCGTCCTCGTCACTTGAGCATGGTTGAAAATTTCGAGGTCCGTCACCAAAAACCCTTGAATAGGCAAACAGTGCGAATTTAAAAATCACCCACTCACTTTCCAATTCTTTCCTTTTCCTAAGTGAATAATTTCATCCCCATGGAAATTTCGTGTTTCTCTCAGGCCGATAGCACTTGTGTGTGTGTATGCGCGCGATGTGAGTGATTTCTTTAACTATGTCATAAAAACTCCCTTTTTCGAAATTTGTTCTTGCGTTGGTGTGGTGTGGTAATTATTAAAGATGGGTGAAAGCTCATTTGTCGTCCTCGTCACTTGAGCATGGTTGAAAATTTCAAGGTCCGTCACCAAAAACCCTCGAATAGGCAAACAGTGCGATTTAAACAATAAAAAGAAAACTATTTTGATGCTTGAGTAAAAAAAAAAGTCATCACGGAAGTTCCGCCAAGTAAGCAACCGGCAGGAGTAAAACTATTAGGCGTTTTAAGGTTTTTAATTAATATCTTTTCAACTAATTACAATTTCGGAATATAAATGGGCAATACGGCTTCCCCGGAAAATTCCCGATCCTTTTGAAAAAAAGACAGGAAGTATAAATTTTTCAAATTACAAAATTTCACTACTATTTTAATTTTTGAAGTAAAATTGTGAGAATTTTTGGAAATATTCGACACGTGGGAAAAAGGTTTCATGCAATTACCTTTATAAAAGAAGAAATTATTAAATGATTGATTTAAGTATTTTGAGTGTTTTATTAAAATTTGTTCAAAAACGTTTTTGGCTTTTTTTTTAAAATCACTGATTCTAAAAGTTTTAAAAATCATTTTTATTTAAAAGTAACGATGTTGATTAATTTTAGAAAAATCATGAAATATGCAAAATATCTTTGTTTTCTAAAAAAAAAGTTTTTTTTTTAAATTAAAAAAAAAAAGATAGTTTTCGGCATTTTATTTTTTTAATCACTGATTCTAAATATCAATGAACTTTTTAAAAATCATTTTCTTTTAAATTCATCGATATTTATAAAATATAAAACTATAACTTATTAATATTTTTACATTAAAATTGATTAAAAATGTTCATTTAGCAATTAATTGTGACATTCCGTTTGCTTAAATAATGGCAGCACTGAAAATTTACGTGGGAAAAATAAACAGAAATGAAAGCTTCTTGTTAGGAATTGTTGAAAAAGATAGAAATTACTTTGAATGATTAAAAATCAGAAAAAAACCTTTTTGAAGGCAAAAAAAAAAAAAAAAAAAAAAAAAAAAAAAAAAAAGAAAAGTACATTAAAATAACAGTGGATCATGTTAAAATAAGTTTTTATCAGTAAAATTAATTTACGTGGGAAAAATTAGCACAAATGAAAAAAAAAAGAGAACCGCGGATTCGAACTCGCAGCGACACGATCCGCTTTACGGTGTAGATGAAGCGACGCGCTATCCGACTGAGCTACCCAGACCCGTAGCGAAAAATGAAAATAGGCAACAATAATGAATGGGAGGTTCAAATTGAAATAAATTTTTAATTGGAGGGAATCCACAGGATATTCGCATAACGATTGAAAGATTTCGATTGAAGATTACATTTAAATGTATTGCAAAAAATTTATTGATTTTTGATATTTTAATAAAAAGCAATTAATAATAAAGAATATAAAATATGAACATAGCTTTTTTTTCCCTAAGGAATTTATGCAAAAAAAAAGTTTCAAAATGGGCAAATTCTTCGATTTTATTATGAAATTATGTCAAAAAAAAAAAATATACATTACGCATTATTTTAAAATAAACTATAAGTTTTATGAAAGAAAACAAAAATTTTGATACTGATAAATATTTTAAATGAATCTCAGAAATGCATTGAATGCATTTTATCATCTTAATCTGACATATATAGTTATTTAATTTTGAAAATTATATAAAGAAAAATCGACGAAAAAGTAACTTTTTCACTCGCATTTTTTTTTTTTACTAGCCAAAGTTACTGATTTCCCCCTGCTTAAGGCAGAATTTTTTTAGTGTAACTATTGAGTAAGATGCGGTCGAAGGCGAAACAGGTCAAAAGTCTTCGGCGCAAAGCTAATTTTTAACGCCAATGTTTGGCTAAATGTAAATTCGCGTATTTTAAATTATTTTAAAAATCATTACCTTCATTTTAAGGGCACAATTTTTACGTTAATGCTCTCAAACATCACAAACTATTTGCAAAAATAACGTACTTTGAAATAAAAAATGTACAAATTACTACTTTTTAATTTATTTCTCAGAAAAACTTCAGTTTACGAAAATCACAAAATGTTTTTTTAAATCCGTAATTTTGAAGCAATTTTTTCAATCTTCGTATATGTTACGGATAATATTACTTTAGAAACGGAAAAAAGGTTTTGTGAGATTACCTTCATAAATGACGAAGTTATTCAATGTAAAGTAAAAATTGGGACTACTTTTTAAAAATTCTTTAAAAAAAAAAAGTGGGGAATTTTATTTTTTAAATGAATGGATCTAAAAGAGAAAGGCTTGAAGTTAATTAGTGTAGAATATCGATTTAATAACACGAAAAGTAATCAACACCGAAAATTGGATGACAATTTTAAGATGGTCGAAAACGTCGGATGACCGCTCGGCCGAAACGGAACGGAAGTTCCGCCAAGTAAACAACCAGTAGGAGTTAAAACAATTAGGCGTTTTAAGGTTTTTAATTAATATCTTTTCAACTAATCACAATGTCGGAATATAAATGGTCAATACGGCTTCCCCGGAAAATTCCCGATCTTTTGGTACCTTCCGCGACTTTCTGCTTGGTGCGGTTCGTGAGAAGATAGACGTACATACATACATGTGAGACGGCGTCTAGGGGAAGGTTCGATTTTAATGTTAAAATAAGCACGCAGAGTTAAAATAACTTAACTTATTAATAACGCAACTAAATCATTAACTATTTACAAGGGGTTTTAAATTATTCGAGATAACACCATACTAATTCCGAAAACACGTACTCTTTCTCAAAACAACGGAGAGAGCGATTTTCTCTGACCTGCCTTCGTTCAAGCTTTGGTGCAACTCCCAGTTTCTTCTTTCTGCCACCTTTATAAATACATGATCTCATCGTATCGCGCAGCTAAAACTCACGTGGTTTCGATTAGTAGTGCCATCTCTTACAATAAAAATCAAAAGAAGTAAAAGAAAACTTGCACTCCTTTCCTACATACATACATACATAGATACGTTTGTTTACTTCGAATTTTAATAGTGTGTAAGATTATATATTAAACATAGATACTTTCAACTTTTTAAAATAATAATAGTTTAATTTATTGAATTTTTGTTGTTTATTATTGTAATAAAGTATGTTTTCAGTTTTTTAAACTAATCTCGATTTTAGAATTTTTAAATTTTAATGGTCCCAGTCAAGCAATAAAAAATTATCATATTATTTTATTTACTTTCTAATGACAATGATTATGACACAGTTATTTAAAGACATCAACGAGAGCGAAGCCGCGGGTAAAAGCTAGTAATTAATAAATTAGAAAATTCTCAACTCTATCTCTTTTTTCCATAAGATATCCAAAAATTGATATACCAATCTTTTTAAAAAAAGATTTTCTATTTATCGGTGCATGAAAGCATATGTAAAAATATTGGCAGTTTTAGAGACTGCCGATAGAAGTGAAAACTTAGAACTTTTAGTATTAAAATTTGAATTTTCATAATGTTTGAATTAAAATTATCAACATCAATCTGGTTTTCACATCTATTGACACTCCTAGAAACAACTAAATGCATGTTTGTATGGTTTTTTATTATTCAAATATATTACGGGCTGTACAAGATCATGACAAAATATAAATACAATTCAATTGAAATAACAATTAATGTACAATCATATTATTTATGGGTAGTATTTGTATTTACTTAAATTTCAATGTACTTGATTTTTAACATTATTTTAATTGTTTGCATCATTGTCATCATTAATTTCAACATTACTTAGACTTTTTGTATTTTCAATTATTTCATTTTGTTCTCTAAAAAAAAGATACAATAGGCTTATGGTAACTAAAGTAAGACAGGAGAATGTTTGATTCAAATTTATCTGTATCGCGTGTTAAAACCGCATCGATCGTCGTTTTATATTTTGTAGTACTGTGTTTTCGATCATTGGACATATTTAAATTAAAGTGTTTCATTCAGAAATTCAATTAGTGGTAGATTTTTAACATCTGCAAAGTTAATAATGAAGTCTCCACTTAAAATCATCGGTACATTATGATATTTTTCACCAAATCTTTTTTCGAGTATTTCAGAACTGTTTCCTGTATAAATCATCAAATTTTCGAATAAAAATTGTTGTATCTGTGTCATAGATTTTCCAGGCGAAATATAAACGGCAACCATTAATATGGGTTGCCCATTCTCTCGGAATCGCAACGAGCAATGCACAGTATATACACATTGAACTTTTCACTAAATCCATTCAATTTCGCTTATAAGATATACACAGCACTATACGTCAGCTGTATAGCTACAGATTTTCTGCTATAAGCATGTCAGGTGACGCGAACGCACGAGATTTCACCCATCCAAAAAGTGCCCAACGCCGCTAAAGAAGTTTTCACTTCAAAAATAATTCGTGAAAACATTGTTTTCCATTTTCTTTTATTAAAAATTTCTCAACAGCGTTTCCGCTCATTCGTTCATGTTTAGTCTGTCAACATTATATGGAGTTAAGCGGCTATCGCGCGGGGAATCCTCGAGAAGAGACGGGGCATAGGTCGGGACTTCCCATAATCAGAAAGCCAATTAAATCATCGCATGCAGACGCAGTCTCGCTTCTTGTTTCTATTTCATTTTATAAATTTTAAAAGTATTTGATGTGAGAATAAATAATAGTGGTACTGGGCATTTTTCATAATTTATCTATCATATTAGACTTAGGCACCAAGACATATAGAGATAAAGGAGATAATGGGAATCTAGTGCAGCAAAAAGAAACACAAAAGCGGAAAGAGTTGTATCCAACCAGGTTTAAAGTTCAGGTATGATGAAATTTCTCAGTCAGACTGAATCTGGCACTACAGAATCAAATTAATCGGTTCCTTTGACTTCTCAACAACAATTATCCGTATCCGAGTCTCCGTTGAATTTGGAAGTTACTCCAGTGCTCCGACTATTGATACCGAATGAAGAAAATCGGAAATAGAAATAGGATCAAAAGTTTGCCAATCATGATCTGACGTTGGGATTTCTGTATTCACGTTGAGTTACATAAGTCACAATCAGGAAGATGAGATTGCGATTAGTTCATCGCCTGTGAACAGAGATGTCAGTGACATAGTGAAGCAAGCATTTTCCAGGTTTGACCCGGGATTGTGTACGTTTCGCATGACAGATGCTCACCGGTCATGATGTAGTTCAAAGCGGTCCCACACAGAAGTTAAATAACAGTGATTAATAGTATCCTAAAGATGATGATCATAGTCACTTTTCGAATTTTTATTTCTCAAGAAAGCTAAATAATGGTGAAACTCAATGTCATCGCTGTTTGGTTTATTCAAGTTCTAAAAATAAAGTTTTCTGTTTTCCATGCAGACTATTTGGCAATTCACAAACTCATATGGTACAGGAAGGGTGCTGTGATTGGAAACACTTAATTAGTATTTTACACAGACATGAGAATTCTAAAGAACATACGGCCTATATGTTCTAACTAAAAACATTAGAGAAGGGAATAAGGCACGTAAAAAAAACATTAAGACCGGGAAAACGAAAGGCGAATTCTTGAATCTCAAAAGCATTGGTACAACTTGTTTAAGATATTAATTGATAGCATAAATTTTTCTTAGCCTATCATAATCTGGCGTTCAGAGATCATAGAAAATCTCTCAAAAAGATAAAGACACTAAGAATTCTGGAAACTTCATATAGACTTACTTCAATTGATATCTAAATATGATACTACTTTACAGGAACATACGAATCGCATTGATAACAAACAACTTGCACACCATTTCCTAAGCCAAGATATTCAAAATGAATTGATCACAATCATTTCATACACAGTTATCAGTTAAGTGATTGGTGGGAGAAAAGAGGCAACATATATTATTCTTTTTTTTACTCGACTGCACTAGAGACTGTGTGGCCGCGGTAGCCAAGTGGTCTATGCATCGGATCATGGCTAGCGTGTCATGAGTTCAATCCCAGTACCACTGAAGACCCGCCGTGTAGGGGAGCGATGCACGTTAAATCTGTCGAGAGCTCAAACGTCCTCCCATTGGTGTAGAGTGGTAGTTAGGAGAGGGGGTGCCAGCTCAGGTGTCGTCCACGTCACTTGACCATGGTTAAAAATTGCACGGACCGTCGCCAAAAGCCCTCGTGTAGCGGAACAGTGCGACGTAAATATTCACTCACTCGCACTAGAGACTGCAGTAGAATTTGACAAATGTCGGTCATCTTAAGATATTGTACTACATCAGCTGGAAGTATAGAAGAAAACTTGATCGAATTTTTTGCTGTCACTGAAACGACTGGAGAATATTTGACCAATGTAATACTGGGAGAGCTAGAAAAAAATGGCTTAGATATTCAGAACTGTCGTATACAAGGATACACAACAATAGTGCAGATATGGTAGGCATATATAGTGGAGTTAAAACTCGAATATTAAATATAATTCCCAGAGCATTTTTCACACCTTATGGTTGTCGTAGCTGGAATCTGTTATTGATAGACGCAGCTGATTCGTCAGTGGGGCAACAAAAACATTTTTTGCTTTTATTCAGAAGATTTTTTTGTTGTTGCTATTTTTAAGTTCCAGCAAACACTGGAAATTATCAAAGATAAATTAAAGCTTACTATTAAGCCTTTATGAGACACAAAATGGGAAAGCAGAATCGAGGTGGTGAAGATCGCATTATTACAATTTGATGATGTTGTTGAATGCATAAAAAAGTTAAAAAAACAAAACGGAACAATCCAACACTCAGTGATTGCGATTCTGTTTTAAATGAAATGCTCAGTCAGTTATAACGCGTGTCATTACCATAAGCAAATCATGGTATTGTATAAGCCCCCTCCCCTCAAAAAATTAATGCATTACCCTTGAACATTTGCGTACATTTTGTAGTTGAATCAAAGAGTATCGATAAACTGGATTCGGAAAATACTTGTCTAACGCTCGTAAGTTTATTGAGAAAGCAGTTATGATTTGCTAAAAATTTTAAAAATAATAAGGTAACCACAAAAGAAAAGAATTTTCCATTATTGAAGGCAGCGATCTACCTATAGAGTCTATCAAAAGCCGGTATGAAACAGACTTTTTTAATAACATGATCGATTTTGTGATAAGCAATAGGGGTTCAAGATTTATGTCTTAACAGCAACATTTTGAAAGTTTTCGTTTTCTCTAAGACTTAAGTAAGTTAAGGTATCCGACTACGTTCGGAACCTTGATTTAAAAAAGCGTATTAATGGATAATTTTCATGTTGTTTAGTGTCACTTAGATTAGAATACATGTATAAAATTGTTTCAAGAATATTATTAGAATAAAAAACTATTTAAATGCAATATTTTGGCACAAAATGAACTTAGAATTACCTATTTTCAAAACATTCTCCTTTTATGAAAAATGCTTCTATAATAATAATATTTTGCTTATATAAAGCAAAGATTTCTACAGACGGCCTGAAGCAGAATTTTTGTAAAATTCACGTTATTTTCACAGTTACTGCCAATTGAAATTACTATCGGTGTTTTTTTTTTTCTTAAAATTTCTCTACTCTGTAGTATTTAAATATGGATAAAACCACTTTTAAGTAATATATTTCAAAAATCCTAGTCCAGGCTCTGTATAGATATCTGAGCTATATATATAGGCTAAATATTATTATTATAGAAACATTTTCCATAAAAGAAGAATGTTTCTAAAATAGGTAACTTTGTGTTTCTTTTTTGCCAAAATATTGCATCTAAATAATTTTTTACTGTAATACTATTCTTAAGACAATTTTATGCATGTGTTCTAATCTAAGTGTGACTCTAAATATCATAGGAATTATGCTTTTATACATTTTTGAAACATAACAGTTGCGGACGTAGTCGGATGCATTCAAAAATATCCCAAAAACTGAAAAACTCTCAAGATTTACACACAGTCCTGCAAGTAGGTGAGAGCAGTGATCCCCCCCCCCAACCTTACGAATTATATGAAGAATTACAAAATATGACCCCACATTTACCCAACGCCATTACAGAAGTGAAACATCTGCTCCAGTATGTCATTGAGAACAATTTGAATTTTGTTAACAATACCTGTAAGTACCGCTTCTGCTGTGAGCGGAGCTTTTCAAAATTAAAACTGATAAAAAAAAATTAAGAAATACAATGGGTCAGAAAAGGCTTTCAGCTTTGGAAGTTTTATCTGTTGAAAGCAGATATCGCATCTATGATAAATTACGAACCAAACATTAAGGATTTCAGCAAAACTAAAAGTAGAAAATTTGTTTCTTTAACTCTTTCTTTTTTTTCATTATTGTTTAATGTGCTAAAGAAATATAAGTAAAAAGTTTAGTTATTTGTTTATGAATAAAAATTGTTTTTTTTAAAAAAATTTTATGAACCCTTTTGTTACCCCGCCAGAGGGCCTCGCAAAATCTGTCTTGCTCACATTAAGTTCGTGCTTGAAAAGACGACTCAAAGTTTTCGAAATCGACTGAATCAGTGTATTGATAATGGAGGGCAACATTCAATACGCATTATGTTTAAAACTGTGTAAATTCAAATTTCCAATGTTGTGTGACAGGCGGAAAATAGCAATAAAGTGAAATGAAACATGTAGTGTGTTTTATTGCATTTTCAAAAAGGAAGTTCCCATGCTTCACCCTATGCTCCACTTTTCATTTCCCTTTTTTATCTAGTCCAACTCAGTCGTTAATTCATATATTGATTATTGTAGCATTTCTCAAACTGTAGGGCGCACCTTCCTAGAGGGGCATGATAATACTACGTGGGGAACGCGAGCCTATCAAAAAATTGAAAACAAAAAAATACTTAAAAAATAAGTTATAAATTTACTGAAAACAAGCAAAACACAAAATATACATTTTGAAATATAAAAGTAAAATAATATTTATCCTATTGCTTAAAATATTCATTACTTAAAAGTGAGATATGCATGATTTAATACTCATAGTGTTAATTGTTACGGTTAAGGTCGTATTTTAGCCTTAGCGCCAAAGATATTATTATTGTGAATACATTATCATTGCAGGGGGGCGTGATGAAAATATTGGTTGAAAATTGGCCCATCAATATTGAAAGTTTGAGAAGCACTGGAATATTGTGAAATATATATATATCATTTTCTTTCCTGAAATAAGACATTCCAACTATTATTCTCCAATTCAGTTTAACTAGTGTCAAATCTACTTTAAGTAATTATATAATATTTTATTCAGTAAAACTGCTCACTCTCTATGTGCTAAATTTCTTTCCAGTTTCACATTAAAATAAATTCACTTATTTCTTACTTTTCTTTTCAATTTTTATAAGTTTTTTTAGATAGTAAGAACTAAAATTACAATGTACAAAAATGTTTTCGTAATTTATGAATTATATAGCGCATTTTATTATGCAATAAAAGACTATTCGAGTTCTTTAAAATTTGAAATTGCTACTGCTGACTAAAAAGAGCAGAAAGAAATGCCTTAAAGCATTTATTTATTTTAATTATTTCCAAAAAATGAAGGGAAAAAAATAAAAATAAAGCATAAACATTTAATCGAATAATTAATTTTAAATGTGACAAAACATTCATTCCGCTTTGAAAAATTTTCAAAAAATAATGCAAGCATTTCATGTACAGTGTGTGGCAATTTCCTTTATTTTGAACTCTTCAGAAACTATTTACAGTTAAATTTTCCCTTTTCTTAGATTTTATAGTTGCTGTATTTCATAGATGTTTCACTTAAATATATATAGTTAGGAATATGCACTTAAATTGACTGTGAGTCTCATACGCATTACAAATTTTTGTTTAATAATGTTTTTATTTTATCCATACAGTTCTTTTATAGACATTTGCCTGCTTATACGATCAATGTATAACTTGCTTTATATGGAAGAATTAAAAAATATGTGATGGAGATGACTGTATTTGTTATTAATATTCTTCTAATTAATTTGTATGCTTACTCATTAACCTATAGCGAACCTTCCCTCGTGTTTTAGGGGAGGGCTTGTGGGATGGACAATTCTCTTCAAAAATTAACTAGCCTTTTATCTTTATCCTTTAAAGTACTATCAACTTTAGTTGTAGCTAATGGGGTCGAGTCAGTTTTAGCCCACTCCTAATATTTGTGACAAAATATACGTCTAATTTAATATAGATATTTAGCTTGATTTCTTGAGCTCAAAATATTAAAATATAAACTATAATTTAATCTAACGTCAACATTTCCAATTGCTATCTTCCTTGTTGAATTCAATTCACTTAACTTTAAATAGTATTAAAAAAAAAAAATTAGCGCACCAAGAAAAAATTACGGGATCGTAACTAAACTTGACATGAAGGTACATCTCGGGGAGATATGCAAATGAATAGAAATGCAGTCAACAGGATATTAAATCCTCTGTTCTTTTGCCTTTTTCTCTGAAATAAATGATCTTTTTTCTTTGATTTTCCAATCAATTACTTTTATCAAAGTAGTCATTACGTATGTTTGATTTTGTTTCTTTTTGACGACTCCCCTTCTTGGTGGGCTAATTTTTTTGTCCATAAGTGTCGTATTTATTCCTTTGCGTAAGTAATGGTTTCTCTACAGAATAAAGTTCTCAAGTCATTATTTTTTTTAAAGTATTTCCTTTTTAGGGTTAGTAGAAGGGTGTGAAGAGAACGCGGTATCAACCTTAATGCTAAAGTTACTTTATCGCCGCCTGGGAGGTGTAGTTGGTTTGGCGCTGGCCTTGAACGCATACGTTTGCGGGCTTGACCGCGGCACAAGTCGGTAGATTTTCATAATGCAAAATATCGACAGCGTCCATGTTGTATGATTATGCGGCATGTAAAAGAGCTCTTGAGTGCCTTGGTGACCTTGGTAAAATTAAATTCCATGTACGATTTCACATCATCGGAGTTCAGGTACCTCACTCTGGAGAAGAAACTGGGTGTCAAAACTACTTGCGGTGATTGGTATACCACCTATAGAGTGCCACACTAAAAAAAAGATACCAACTCCAGGGGAGTGTACCTGGTCTGCAATGGTAAATACCAATCTGCAGCCCAATGAAAAATAATCCTAATGAAAACTCTTAACTTTGACTGGGAGCGTAACATTGGTACCTCAAAAAATCAACAACAGAACAAAAATGCAGTTGGAGAAATGGTTGATGATATCTTTGTTAACTGCACAATAGTATTTTTTACGTGTTCAGATCAGAAATAGTGGGTGCAGAATATATTTTCTGTCGGCATTTCAATCCAGAATGAAACATTCTACTATCCTAGATGAAATCCTTTGATCACCTGTTATGGAAAACGAATTGACCGATTACAGAGGTGAGCTTATTTTCCTTTATAAGTGACAGGCTATCGTTTATAAAATATATATATATATTTTTTTTTTATTCTTAAACTAAAATTGGGAGATAAGGAGGAAAATGTTACATTGAAGTATTATAATGAGTTTCTTTTAACTTCAAGGAATACATTTCTGGGCAATTTCACGATCTTTTTGAGATCGTTAAGCGCTTCGATTATTTATTTTGCATTATAAAATATTACTTATGGAATAACTGGTCTGCGAATGCTTCTGTTAAATACTCCATGTCATTATAATAAATGATATCACTAAAAAAAGTGATATATATTTTAACCCAACGCTACGGTTAGTGATTTCATCATAAATTATTGAGTTAAATAATATATCTACTTGTAAATTTAGCCTCGTACTAAGAAATGCCACAATGCAGCTTTATATTATACATATATATTAGTTGAAATCTAATAATTTCATGTAGGGGAGACCGGGGCAAGATGACGATGTTAACAGTTTTTTGTTGTTTATTAATTTATTTTTAAGGGTAGTAAAATCAATTTTACATGAACTGTTAGATTAGTCCTTTGTAGTATTAAAATATATTACCATTTAATTTTTCCAATAAAAGAAGTAAAGGATATTTTTGTTTTGTCATAACCTTAACAAATCGTCATCTTGCCACACTACCGAGGCAAGATGACTCTTTCCTTGGGGCAAGATGGCGACACTGAAAAAGGTTGTGAACATATTTTATCTTTTGAATGTGTTACATGGTTCAACAAATGATAACTGTATTGTAGCATCTTACAAAGTATCAAACTAAGCGTAATGCATTGTAACGTAATGTTAAAGTGTTTAGCTGTGTACCTAACAATAGTCACAAATAAAAATGCCATGTTTATAATTGGAACATTCCTCATGCCAAACACTCTAGGCATTTACAGCACTAGATCCATTCTACTGTTGGACGGTTCCTCTTCACAAGCAGGACTTCTTATAACACCGTCCTTTGAAGTTGATACAACTGGAATGTTTGGCCTGGATTTTATAGACATAGGCCTACAGGAACAGTTTGAGTTTTTTTACTCCCTTTTTAGCTTCACGAACTTTTTTTCTCTGTTTTTTTTAAAAACTTCCTGTTCTTCTTTCTGCTTTTTCCTTTGTTCCAACACTTCTTTGATGGGTGTGCTTGTAAGAATGCTAGAGCTCAGTTTTTTGCTTTTTCTCCCCCCCCCCCTCACATTATGTTGTTTTAGGCAATGGTTTGAAATAAAAAAAGACACTAACAGGCTTCTTTGGTGAGTCGGAATCAGCATTTGCCATAAGTTCTGGTTTTTGAGGGTTTATATGTTAGTTTTCTATTACCGGGGTCTGAGGATTAGCACTATTATATTCTCAGTTTCATCGCCAACAGCAGCATGGTTAGTAGTTTTTACCGCAGCATAGTCATGTTCGCTAAACACAAGAGGATTATGAGGCTCAATCCCATTTTCTTTAAACCCTTTCAACAGCATTTCCAACTGTAGCTGATTTGAAGTAAGTGATGCTCAAAACCTCAGCAATATTTTTGTCTGTGATAGTTTGTTCTGGATGAGTTATCATAAAGTTGTCACATTCTTGGCTATAGTGCGTGTTTAACTGGTAGAAAAATGACACAACAAGAGGCTGGAGACGATGTGATGTGTGCGACGGCAACCCAACCAAGATGATGTTTTTCGTTCTGCAATATATGATAGCCTGCAAAGTTATATAAGTTTTGTGATTGTCAAAAATCAACAGATTAGGAGATTTTTTGCTTGGTTTCACATTAGGATAAAAGTGCTTCAAAAAAGAGAAAAAGGTGCCCTCATTGTTCCAGCCCTTATCACTACAGTTGCCTACAGTTCCTGGTGGGACTCTTTCTACAAGTTCAGGAAGCATGCGTTTTCTCGCAAAAAATCTGAAAAGGTGGCAGGTAAAAGCCAATAGCTCTAAAGAAACAAATTATTGTCACTCTCCGTCCTCTTTAGGTGAGGGGGGCTTAGCGAATGGCAAAAATGTCTTCCTCTGGTCAACCCTTTTCAGACGAAAGGGGGTGATCCGATCCGATGCACCCCTTAGCCCCAGAAGAGATGGAAGCGCAAAGTCATGTGGATATACACACAGACAAACAAGTGTTCACAGGATTTAATATAATGGACAACAATAATTAGTTTAATAAATTCCGAAACACGGGGCAAGATGACGAGCTCGTCATCTTGCCCAGTGTTTCGGATCGTCGTCTTGCCCCAGACTATCTGTTTAAAAATATTCGTTCTCATTACCATGAAGGAAGGCAATCAATTGCCATTTATTCATGGTAATTGGTAGTATTTAAATCAAGTTACTCATAAAAATAAAAGAGAAACGTTATATCTTACCTGTATTTGTAGCATAGCTTATTTACGCATGCATAAAAGTTATATCGTGGCATCAAAAAACAATCAACGCTTCACAACTAACATAAAAAGGGCAATTTCAGTGTTTCTATGCTATTGTTTAACGAAAGGCCAAAAGGAGAGCGAGTAGTGTTCATTTGATGCTGCTACCTAGTGGAATACGGAAAAATTAAGACATTCGTCATCTTGCCCCTGTCTCCCCTATATGTTACCGTAAAAGTGTGAAATCCGTTATTTCATAGAATTACTAGGTATTTCATGAAATAACTAGACAAGTCAGTCAAAGTATATAAAATTATTGAATTCTACTCTTTAACTAGGTATTCTATAGAATAACGATTACTTGATCGTTAAAGTATGAAGTACACTGCTCGAAAGTGGTTGAATTGGTTCTAGCTGCTCTGGAAAGGATTTTTCCGCTTAAGAACTAGAGATGGCCGAATAAAACAATTGTCAGCCTAGGATTAATTTCCATTGTAGAAGTTTCAAATACTGACTCAACGCTTCGATCTGTTGCAACAGCTGAAAGTTGTGGTACTTATCAAGGATTTAATAAGTACTCGTGTAAGAAAAATGTGTAATGGTAAAAAGTGGGCTTGTTTCAAAAATAATAAGCAATGCAAGCCAAAGTGTCATCACAGCAATCCTTGCTTTATAAAAGAATGAAGCCGCCCATCCGGTATAGTGGTCAGTGAAGCTGACTGCGGTGTCGTAGGGACTGGGTTCGAATCCCGGAGAAGGCATGGATGTTTGTGTTGTAATCCTTTCTTCTGTCTGTGTTGTATGCCCCGTGTTATACATTGCGTGGTGCACGGAGTTTATAAATGTTAAAGAATGAAAAGTAAAATAAAGGTATTTCATAAAATTTAAATTAATGATTTCTTACATTTTTGTTTTAAAAAATTTACACACACGATGTTTTCACTAAGTAACACAGTTTTTCTTCAAAACATGTATTTTTGTTAAATCTATTTTTGCAACATATTATCCCCCCCCCCTTTCTGTTTAACTAATGTTAGCAGTATTGAGCAATAATAAAAAAATCATCTGCTTTCCCTTATTATTTGTCAATTATTCATCCGCAAAACGAATAAAATGAGAGATTGGAGAGATTTTAGCTATTTATAATGAATTAATTTATAAAATATCTATGAAATTGTTTTTCACTTCAATGGTCTATCCTTGGTTATTCATATAGAATACCTAGTTAGTTCATAATAACTAGGTTTTGTACGAAATTTTTCATCTGTTATATACTTTTAACTGACTTGTCTAGTCATTTCATGAAGTACCTAGTTATTCTATGAAATAACCGAATTATACACTTTAACCGTAACATATATATTAATTAGATTTTTGCACTTATTAGCGTTTTAACGTAACTTGACGAAATACTCTAAAAATGTTTTTGATGGCTGATAAGTAAATGTTCACACATGGAGAATGCAACACACATTTATGCAGCGACGAAGGAACGTACTAAAAAACATATGAAAACGATTTTCTTCAAATGCATTAAAAATGCATTTTAATAAGAGTGAAAATAAAACAAAAAATGTCGACGCGTTAATATTGTGTACAATTAGCTTAGCAGTAAAATATAGAAGGGATATTCTGTGTATTTCCTTGTGCAGGATGGATGGTAAGACATTCACAGACCTTTTATTACATTTTTTCAAGGCAATAGAACTTCTATCAATAGACTTTTATTTAAATATACATACATTTCAATGAAACTAATTTATGATAAAGAGTTTTCTTAATTTTAAACATAAATTTAACTTCAAATTGACCGTAAGCTATTATATGATGGTTTTTTACACGAAATATATTGGAGGTTTGATTCAATATGTATTTGCTGAAATAAGTAGAACTCAAAAATCTGTTCAGCAAGCCCTGGATAATTTTTTAAGAAATATTCGCTATTTTCTGAAAAATTGAAGTAATTAATTCATTGTTAAGTTCCATTACTAAGTATTTTCAGAAAAAGTCATAAAAAAATGGAAGAAATATTTTGTTGAAAAAAATATATAGAAGTCGTTGTAAACGTATCTTAATTGTAATCGAAACGTGTTTTGTCGTAAAAAAAGCTTTTTAATATTGTCTTATTTAATTGCGTCATGTGACCAGTAGGCTATTAGCTCAAATACGATATACGTTAAGGGTATGAATGAGAAATTTTTTTCTTAGACCTTCCAAGACTTTCTGTGACATTTGATTAGAAAATGTTCTGCAGCAAATCAAATTTAATTCGAAAACACCTCGATGCCAAGATTTCTGATTTACTTCTCTTTAAATGTGAGTTCATATTTTTATTTTCCTCCAGTTTAAAAACAATATTTTTTTCGACTTGTGTTATATAATAGTATCAACCGATCAGAGGATTGTAAAAATGGAAATGGCTTCCCCCCCCCCTTTTCTGTCTTTTCATTGAGGTAGAGAGAGACAAGATGATTTAATTCGTATTTTTTGACTCTACTATTGAGTGGATATAGCAAAAAATAGTAGTCAAACAAAAATAATGGAATGAGAGAGCATTCTGAGCTTGAAAGGATATTGATTGAGAAAAGAGTGATAATAGGTGTTAACAGTTTTTTGTAAAAATGCATACATTTTCAACTGGTGAAAATATTCCTAAGACATTTGTGTAGAATTAATCCTTTATATTAAATTGATACTAAAACCTTCTACATACCGATTATCATATTATTGAAGGCATGGTTAAAAATGTATGCTGAATAAAACGAATATTTTGGTTCTACTGGTGGCAACAGATAAGCAATCTTTCATGCAAATACCATTTATTTTCTGAATTTCGAAAGCTCTGCATTGGCCGCGACATGGCTTGATTAAATAAAGTTTTTCGATAATCAGTTTTCGCAGAAGCACTTCAGTTACGGTCACGATTCTTTCGGAGGTTCCTGACGCACTTCGGGAGCTCAAAACATATTTATACCCTTCAGAGATGTCTGGAACTCAATTTTAGATTTGGAAGACTTCTGGAACGTTTACTTTGAATTTTTATCGATTCGGAAAATAAGATATCCTGAACATAATCTGGATCAATTGACTTCTGAATTTGGTAGAAAAGGTTTCGTAATTATAAAATACTTTTGAATCATTAATGAAAGAGCTCTCATGTTTATTTTCTTATTTCTTTGTAGAATAATTTTTTAGTTAAATTTTTTACTTTAAAAAACATTTAAAACTAAGTTTCAGAGTGGGTTAGTGTTTATTAACGTTTTGTGATTTGAATCTACGCTATGGCTCTTTCCACATTAACTGAGGATAGGAGGAATAAGACGGATTAAACCAGAACTTGTTCCCCATTTACAACAAAACTTCTTCATGTTAGCTTATCTACAATGTGTACATATCCATTTCAAAAGTTTTTGAATGAATAAGGAGCAAAAGTATATGGGAATCATTTACCAAGAAAAAATGCATACACAACAAAAGTTATAAAATATGTAGAAGGAGATCTGAAACAACATACAAAAAGCAGGAACAATAAATCGTACATCAAAAATATAAATAAAAATAAGGTATTACATCTGGAATTCTCTGACTACAGAAGAAAACTCTGATCAAAAAAGTAAAGAATTCTGGGTGGTTAAAAAGGGGAGAGGAGAAGTAGAATGCGAAGACGAATCAGTTTAATGTCATTTCTCCGTATTGAAATCACAAGTCATGTTCCAATAACATGTTTCAAAGAGTGCAGTTTGTTATTCAACTGCGAACTCGGCAATTCCTGCTTTGCCTCTTGAATAGAAAGTAGTATGCGACGTTTCATGTCACACAACGTAAGTTCAAAAGGCGAGAATGCCAACCGAGTAAAAAAAAAATTCCTCTAACTCTTTGCCTACAATACAAATGTAGGACGAAATGCGACGCAGTTTAATACCGAAAACATTGCTATACAGTGAACATGTGATGCTTAAGATGTTACTCAAACTACATGATGACATTTATCACAGAAATTTTCAAATGTCTCTCGGATACTCACATGTTTTTAATATAGATGCAGTATTTACGAGAGCTATTAGAATCAATTAATTGAAGAGCACAGTGATCGGCAACAACTTCAAAGGTATAAGTACTAATAATATCATCAACTTACAAGTAATATCTTTAGTAACACTGGCTCAACATTTCTTGCTTCTGAGAAAAATATAGTCAATTCATAATCTTTAATGTGATAAACAGAAATAGGACAAAGAAAAAACTTGATTGGCATTGCCTTTTTTGGGTGTGTGTGTCTTGGTAATATGTATGGATTATTTAGAAAGTTTATATATATATACGTACATTACACAATTCATTAATATTAATTGAAAAGCGGACGAAAAAGTACTAACTTATTTATTATAGCAACTAATGTGCCCAATGCTCAAATTACTTATGTTAATTAAATACAACTGAACAGAAAAATACACTTGTGCATAGATATTATGCAAATTCGATGATTGACGATAGGGTGCGCGATGGACGCATATTGTCTATCGTTTTATTTAAAGAGAATGCGGTTCTCGAGAGGGATCAGTTATGGCTCAGATGCATAATTTAAATGAAGGTCAAAAGTAGCAAAAAATTGGCAGAAAATAGAGAAAACAAATAAAATGGAGATTCCCCCAATGTTTGAATCGCTTTTTAAGCACTGAATGAGTTGCAAACAGCTTGGGCAGAGCCGATTAGGAGCAATAACTCTTTCCGAAGACCATTTACTACCACTGTCAACTCGAATAAACATCTAAAAAATTTAATTTCAGTTTAGTTTTTAGCCTAATTTTACACTGCTGGCCACCGTAAATGCAACACCAAGAAAGACAAGAGATAGCGTAACAAAATTTATTTTGTAGATAACATGTTGACCAAGTATCAAATGGTTAAATTTATAGAGTTCTGTGAAGTGTGGTTCCCACCAGAATCAGTAGCAGGATTAGCCGCCATTGTTGGAGATCACCGTTGCCACACGCCTCGGCATTGATTCAAAGAGACTTTGGATGTGTTCTTGGAGTACAGCAGACCAAGCAGCTTCCATACGTTGCCAAATTTGATCTGGTGTGGCAGCTGGGGGTGTAATCTGGGTCAATCGTTGAGCAACCAAGGATCACAGGTTTCCTATCGGCGAAAGATCCGGAGAGCAAGCCGGCCAGGGAAGCAATTCAATCTGGTGATTCACGAAGAACCTTTAGACAATGCGTGCCACGTGTGGTCACGCATTATGCTGTTGAAATATGGCTGTGTCCAAGCCCTGAAGGTAAGGAGGGGCGACGGGCTCCAACACCTCGGAGATGTAGCGCTGCAATGGACGTCTTGCAGACAGACCACCCTGGTGTAAATGGTGTTAAATGGTACGCGCAGGCATTGAATGATGCGTTACAGACTCAATGTGCTGTGTTATGGTTCGTGATGTGACTGAGCGATCCGTCACTGCCATGCGCACAATTTGTCTGTCCTCACGTGAAGTGGTGCACTGAGGTGGATGCGATCGACCACACCGGTCCGTCGTACCCTCCTGCAGCCAATGGTCACATATCCGCATTACAGTTGTTTGGGTTCGTCCAACACGACTACCGATTTCCCCGAAAGATAATCCACAATCTCGGTAGGCCTGTCGAACTCGATTGCTGTCGAAACCAGATTGCTGTTTTCTATGAGACATAACTAATCGTTTTTTGAAAAAAACCCACAAGAAAAACAGAATTGCCGAACTTGAAATCGTCGAAATCTCCAAGCCTTAAATAGCGCTTTGAGGTGGCGCCACAGGCGGGCGTGATGTGTGTCTGCGCTGAAATTCTAATCATTTGCATATCTCATCTCCGCCAATGCATGTTGTAAATTTCAAGTTATTTGCGTGCTTTCTTCAGGGTGTTGCATTTGCGGTGGCCAGCAGTGTAGTTCCTTTCAGGCTACCACAGGAACTTAAATTAGGCATTCTACTCCTGCACTAAAAGGTGATCGCGGTAGCCTAGTGGTCAAGGTATCGGATTGTGGCTGGCGTGTCATGAGTTTGAGCATAATAGGACTAAGACCCGCCGTGTAGGGTTTGATGCGCGTTAAATCTGACTATAGCTCAAACGTCCTGCCATTGGCGTTGTGTGGTAGTTAGTAGAGAGGGTGATAGCTCAAGTGTCGCTCTCATCACTGGACAATGGTTCAAAATTACGTGGTCTGTCGCCAAAAGCCCTCGTGTATAGCTGAACAGTGCGACGTTAATATTCACTCACTCACTCACCCTGCACTAAGACTTGGCGAGGTTTGCTGCTAGTGGGTTGGAGGAAGCTGCTTTTAGAATACCAGAGGTTTGCGTCTCACTCGAGCTGCTAGAGGGACCCGTTTTAACCTATTCATTACATATTGATGGGACGGCAGAAGAATATTTCACTACCCGGATGGTAAAGTCTTGATAGAGGAGACGTAGTGGATGAGATGGTGGGAGAAACATACTTACTCTAAAGATTCTCTTTGAGTATGACTGCACTTAAGTGAAATAAATCCTTTGTATGATTGAAGGAAATGAGATTCTTGTGCAAGAGTGTCTTCGAAAAATATCCTAAAATCTCATATATTTCTTTCTGGCTTGACAAAAAGTAGTAATCCACTATAAATTAATCATTTTACGATTCGTATTTGAGGTTTTGGGAATCACTGTATTGGCAGCATTTATATTAGCAGCAATGGCTTCCATGAAAGTATTCATCAATTTCCCTGTTCGTAATCAGTGTGCAAAATTCATTTGAATCGCTTTCAGTTAGTGTGATGAAAATAATAAGGGGAAGGACGTAATCATGTCCCAACACTTTTAAGCATAGATCACAACGAGAGGGAAGTGACCACTGGTATATAGATAAATTTATGTACCTGAAAATATTTAACAGCTGCAGCAGCGTATTTGTGCAAATAGCAACATCGATGTAGTGAAAGACCCTCACATGTGTATGAAAATAATTATTTCATGTTTGTGTTGAAAAGATAGAATTAGTGCTCAGAAATCAACATTTCTTTTCCCATTTTTACAACAGTAGTAATTTTTTATGCTTGCTTACCTTTCCTTTCTCCTACCTCTCAGGCTGAACATCTTTTTTGAGCATCAATGGCCAGATATGTGTCCACGGCTGATTGGTTGGTGACGTCAAAACATGTAATTGAAAAGCCTAACGTAGGCATTTTTATTTCCTCTGTAACAAAACCTATAATGATTCGGTGCTGAAAAACGCTTTTATTTTTTGTTGGAGAGAGAAAGAGACATGCGAATAAAATAAGTATAGCTTTGTAATGAATGGTTTGGCACAAAATGAAACGCTGTTAGAATAGTTTTGAGGGCGCAGGAAACATACCTATATTTTACAAGAACAATCTTCTTTCAGAATTCCCCAAATTATTGCCATAAAACTCATTGCCATAAAAATTTACGCACCAAAAAGAGTGGGATTGATGCGAAACTTGTGAAGGTACGTGCCAGGCAGATATGCAAATGATTAGAAATGAAGCGTAATTGCGCATTGCTTAGTATTACATGAGGGTATTGAACTCTATTCTCCTTTGATTATAAAACAGGTAAGCAGATCTCGTTTCCGTGTATTTATAAGAGGGACGCTTTATAACTAGAGAGAATATTACACCCCCATCGGAGACAACATGGGTAGATGTCAGAGTTCGAGATTGGAAGAATCATAGGAATGATGAAAACAGAGGGTGGTCAGCTCGACAAGTAGCTCCTCACCTAGGCCATTCTGCATTTACTGTGAGGATGTGTTTGGACCAGTGGATAAGAGAGTTGCAACATGCGATCAGGCTCAGGAGATCCTCGATAGACCAATAGTCGAGATGATCATCCCATCATATGATGTGCACGCATAGCACCAGCTGACTCATTGTCCGTCGTCATACATATTCAGCACATACACTATGGGTCTCTGTGTCAATACGTGCCATAGAAGAAAGTAATGTCAACGAAACCTACTTCACCTTCCCTCCGTTTGGAGTGATGTCGTTCTTGAAAGGATTGGATAGCAATCAAATGGAATTAGGTTGTCTTCAGAGATGAATCCAGATACAATTCGGGCAATGATGAAAATCGTGTATGTGTGTGGAGACCCAATGGTGAAAATCTGCTTTGCTGTACAGCAGCACACCTTTCTCATAACTAGTGTAATGGCATGAGGTGTCATCACATACTGCACACCATCACCCCTATATTAGAGGTGATCATGTGTCCACACCATCATGATAGAAAAGAAGTACGTTCGCGATATTCTTCAGCCACATGAGTTGATACTCATGACAAGGCTATCAAGATCATTTTTAGCTGGACAATGCTCGTCCACACACAGAAAGGGTTTAACAGGACTACCTTTGTCACATTTACACCTTTTTTGGCTTACTCAATACCCAGATTTGTCACCGATCGAGCATATCTGGAATCATTAGGATGGCAAGTTGGATATCCACCCAGTTTGGTCGAATTAGAGGAGCGTTTGTAGCAACTTTGGAACAGAATGTCGCTGGCCATCATATAGGACTTGTATTCTTCAATGCCCAACTGTAACACATGCATTCATACTACAGATGGCCCCAATAGGGCCATCAAAACTCCCTTCATCTGTAATTTTTCTACAGTAAATGATCATTTTACTTTGATTTTGTAATCACTTACTTACTTCAACGTTGTACTTATGTATGTAATATTTTCTTTTATTCTGATAACCCTTTTTTGTGAGCAAATTTTATGACAACGAATGTATTTAAGGTTCAGAGATTAACAGAAAGAAAGGTCACTCACCGGTGGTGAGTAACCCTAGCTAAATTTTATCTGCTTTAACTTTTTTTTCCTTTCAATAGTTTATTTCTACCTGCATTTCCCTCACAGGCTAGCTTTTCTAGACCCCACCCATTTCTCAAGTTCCAACGTTTCAATGCAACCAATAGAGTACCTGCTCACAGAGACCCATCAGCCAATAGCAGCCAAGCCACTCAAAAGAATGCAAGATCATCTCTCGCTATCTCGGACCTTCCTGAATCAGTGCCAATAGACACGCCTCCTAGCCTAGTACAGCCAACCAATCAGGAGCCACTCTTCAATTAAGGTCCCTCAACAACAGGCCACATTCAACAACCCAGATATGGGATGGAGGAACGCTTCGTGTTCCATTTCCCAGTGACGTCCAGCGTCCAGAAAGAAAGGTGTTGAAACAAGTCAAGATTTTCCGAAAGAAAATATCAAAATTATTTTCTTTTTTATAATATGATAAGTGTTTCACGTAAAATAATAAATGCTAAAACACTATTTTCAACAGAAATTTACAAAACTATTTTCTTCTACATTTCAAAAAATAAATCATCAAAAGTCTTGATTTTCTTTCACAAAAAGGCATTCTAGGTTAAATTTCCTTAAAAAAACGTGATTTTTTTTGTACAAATATAACACACAAATCTAGACTACGATCATTGTAAATGCAGATGAGTACATTTCTAAACATTCTAAGATACAATAATAAAATGGCGATGTATCTTTTCTCATCATATGCTTTAATCTTAATTAATTCGTTCGTTTTATATTCGTAGTGAAGCCTTTTTGAATGAATATCATGATTTAAGAATTGTCTATCAATTTTATAAAATTTGATTAAGCTTTATTAATTTTTGTTTCGTAGGAGAAATAATAGTCACTAACTTCTGAAATAATTCGTATAGGATTTTAAAAGTGATGATCTAAAATTAAACATATAAGCAAATTTTACTTCCAACAACTTTTGTAGAAAGTCGTTGAAGGTCAAAAAATTGTTTTTTTGATACAAGCACCGTATATATCTTTAAATGCGTTTAGTAAAATGTTGTTATTTTGAAATTACAAACAGACACTTCAATTTTATTTATTTGTATATATACTTGTATGTAAATTACTTATGCAGATTATATTTTCAATGAATATGTTTATATGGCGTATGTACTGTCGCTACAATGCAAACGTTCAAGATAACTCTCCAATTTTGCAACCCTGGTTTCCCATGTGTCGTACGTTCTGAATTAGCAGCCATATGCTTCCTTCCCTATAATGTCGCCAGTACCGTTGCGATGATACGTAACTAGCGTTTATCTATACTAATAAAAGAAAGAGTTTGTGTGTGTGTGTGTTTCAGCTGTTCCGGCGAGATTAAGCTATACAGAAGTATGAAACTTGGCATGTAGAAGCTATATGTTGTTATGCTATTAACCTCGAAGAGTTTTTTTCGAAATTCGCTTTAGAATTTTTTAAAATTCAATTTTTAAGCGATTTTTCAGCTAAATCTGTACTAATCAGTGAAAAGTTTGTGTGTTTCAGCTGTTCCGGCAAAATTAAGCAGCCCAGAAGTATGAAACTTGGCATGTAGAAGCTATAGGTCGTTATGCTATTAACCCCGAAGAGTATTTTTTGAAATTCACTTTAGATTTTTTTAAAATTCAATTTTTATGCGATTTTTCAGTTAAATGGAGATATGACATCATCAGCCATGCCAAGTCATAACTTTGCAAAAATTAATGTTTCGAGCTGTTTTGGGGGGAATTTCAACACATTTTATAGTAAATATACTTATTTATGGTTGTATTTATTCGTTTTTTAAACTCTTAGTGGAGGAATTACAGTTGTTTTTCGAAAAAAATCATCCTAAGAAAATGTTTTTTCTAAATTTTATTTTTCCGATTGGCAACACTAATTTGTTAACAGTAAACAGTTGGAAGATGCATTGGTTTTCCAGTTAAGCCTATTATGTATTTTTTCAATAACTAAATTAAATTCGTTTAATATACACTTTTGTTTTGCTTATATTTTGAATGATTATTCCGAACCATTTATGGGTTTAGATTTAATTTTTTTTTTTTTCAGCTTAAAAATTTCTGATTTGTGTGTAGTCAATTGTAATTTCTGTTTTGTTTTAAGGCAGCATCACATTTATTCTTTTTTCATTTCGACCTTCATGTATTCATTTGATTCTTCTGTGTTGTTTCTGGTTTTAGATTAAACTGTGTCATTTATCTTCCAGAATTTCTGATTTTTTTTTGTGGTCAGAGGTTTTATGTTATAATTTTTTTTTTACAGTAATTCTAAATTGAATTGGTTTAATATGCATTTTTATGGTTTTCAGTTGTTAATGTTGATTGTTTAGATTTTGTTTAGATGTTGTGTTTATATACTATTTTAGGTTAAGTGCCACGTTTATTTTATGAACTACCATTAGAGGTAATTATTTTCAATTGTTAATGTTGATTAATATGTTGTTCTAAACAATGACCCAAGTATACGAGCTGTTGAATTTTAGGTATGATACATCCCCTTGCCAAGTTGTCCCAAATGATGGTGATGGCTTCTGTCTCTTCAGTTCAATTTTTTATTTGTTGTGTGCAATCCAGTATTATTGTTCGACAGGCTGTTCATTTATTATCGACAACTGGAATAGATGTAAGGTATTTACACTTGATCATGAATTGAACAACTACTCATCTGAACTGCCATGTTGAACCCTAGGACTTCTGAGGACTCTAGGACTGCTCCGCTTCTGAGTTACAGGCTGCCTGAACTCTGTTCTTTCGGTTTCCAGATTTTTCATAAGGGATATCTCTTTGCTGTATTTTGGTGAGAATTTTCAAACTGTGTGTGTGTGTTAAAAACATGAGGTTCAGTGGCAAAAACTTGGATACCTATGTGTTTGTTTCTTCTTATATTGAATCGAAATTTTTGAAAGCAACACTTAAGTCATCAGAAATTCTTAAGCTGGGAAAAAATGACTATATAAAATCTAAAACCAGAAACAGTACAGAAGAATCAAATGTATACATATAAAGGTCAACATGAAAATAGAATAATAAACCTGACGCAGCCTTTAATCAAAATAGGTACTACAATATGAATACAATTGACTACATACAAAATAAATCAAAAAATTTTAAGCTGAAAAGAAATGACAGAATTAAATCTAAACCCAGAAATGGTTCGGAATAATCATACCAAAAATATGATAAAACAATATATATTAAACTAATTTAGTTATTGAAAAAATATATAACAGGTTTAGCTGGAAGACCGATGCATCTTCCTATCAGAATACAGTCTTAACCGTTTGGGTCCTGAGCAGTAATAACAAAGATTCTTGCGTGTTTTTATATTAAACAAGATATCAATCATTGGCATGGCCAAGTAATTTTAGCGTGTTTTTCACATGTTGTATTTTACAATAATGCAACTAATGAACTTTTTACTAACAGAAAGTAGTGTGTACTATACTTAAAAAAATTTTTTTTAAATATGATTCGGGTCATCTAGGGCACAAATGCCGAAAACCCGAGGTCAATCGGTTGCTTATTGTCTGAGAAAAAGGTACGACAAAATATGGAACGAAGACGAAATTTGCGTCCTAATAGCGCTTTTTTTACACTATGTGAAAAACGCGCTAAAAAAAATTAGTCAGATTTTGGTCAATATAGTGTGATTTGCTTAGCGATAATTTGGCTGTGATGATGCTAAAAAAATTCTGCTTTAAACAGGGGGAAATCAGTAACTTTGGCGAATAAAAAAAAAAAAAAAATGCGAGTGAAAAAATTACTTTTTCGTCCTCCCATTCATTATTGTTGCCTATTTTCATTTCTCGCTACGGGTCCCAATAGCACAGTCGGTAGCGCTTCGCTTCTCTCATTTACACCGTAAAACAGATCGTGTCTTTGCGAGTTCGAATCGTGGATGATCTCTTTTTTTTCATTTCTGCTAATTAATTTTACTGATAAATACTTATTTTAACATGATCCTCTGTTATTTTAATGTACTTTTCATTTATTTATTATTATTATTTTTTTGCCTTCAGAAAGGTTTTTTTCTGTTTTTTAATCATTCAAAGTAATTTCTATCTTTTTCAACAATTCGATTTTGTTCATTTCTGCTTATTTTTCCCACCCGTAAATTAATTCTCTCTTCTTCAATGATTGAATTCACTTGCTGCATCCCCACTGATCTGAAATTTACTTCATTTTCAGTGCTGCCATTATGTAAGCAAATGGTATGTCACAATTAATTGCTAAATGAGCATTTTTAATCAATTTTATTAAAAATAATTAAGTTAGTTTTGTATAATATAATTTTTTTCGCAAATACGTGTTTAAATAATTTTAACACAGAGTGGAATGAAAAACTATAAAATTAAAATTAAAAAAATTAAATGTTTTTAACAAATAGTATTTTTTCTTTTTGAATGTTTTTTTCAGTGAATGTTAGCATATAACTAGGTTTTCCCCCAAAATTGGATTTTTAACACTTATATATGTTTAATCAAACATCCAAACGTTTCAAGAGCTATCTGTAGAATTTTTTTTATTAGTATTTATTGATAATGGATTTAAATTAATATATTTTTTTAAATTAAAATGCATTCAATGCATTTCTGAGATTCATTTAAAATATTTATCAGTATCGAAATTTTTGTTCTCTTTCATAAAACTTATAGTTTACTTTAAAATAATGCGTAATTGCATGAAACTATTTTCCCCGTGTCGAATATTTCAAAAAATTCTCACAATTTTACTTCAAAAATTAAAATAGTAGTGAAATTTTGTAATTTGAAAAATTTATACTTTCTGTTCTTTTTTCAGCATACAACTATTTTTAAAAATGCTACAGTTTCGTTTCCGGGAATAAACTATCTTTCTTTAAAGAATTTTATAGAAAAAAAACAACTTTTTTTTTACAAAACAATGCTGTTTTGCATATTTTATGATTTTTTCTCTTCCCGTGTGTCGATTTCGCTTAAAAATTACGGATTTTAAAGATTTCTTTTTGTGATTTTCATAAAATAAAGTTTTTGCGAGAAATAATACAAGCATTATTTTTGTAACCTTTTTTCTTTAAAAATTATTGTTGTTTCCAATCAATTGTGAAAACTTGGAATTTTCAATTAAAAATTGAGCCCTCAAAAATAATGAAAGCTTTAAAGACATTCTAAAGGCTTTGCGCATGCGCTAGAATCATTATTATTTTTTTTTCTCCCTCTGTTTAACGCTCAGTGGCCAAGGTCAAACTTGCTGTTCTTGGCAAAAGTGAATGAGTGGAATAAAAAATACTGTAAAAAAAATATAATTCTGAAACATATATTAGTCTCACACACAGTATTATTTTCTTTTTGAATGATTTTGTGCAGTGAATGTAAATAAATTTCCAGGCTTTTTCATTCTTATATATTTTTAATCTAACAATCAAAAACAACGAAATGAAAAAATGAGTAGTCCTTTCGATAATTAACGGTGAAAATTTTTGTATTTATTTTTTTAGAAAATGGATTTAAAATAATAGATATTTTACGAAACTAAAGCAATATTTAATTTTTTTTATTATTATTTATAGATGATAGAATTAAATTAATATATTTTTTTAAAATAAAAGGAATGTTTCTATTATTTCCTTTTTAAATTAATTATTTGTTAATAAAAAGTATATCGCCTATTATTTTGGATAAAAATACGTTCTATAGAGACCTTTTTAAGCTAACTTTAAGTAGCGATTGATTGATTAATGAAAACCTGAAAATTATTTAATTATTTTAGATTCCTAGAAATTATCTATTATTAAAAAATGATGCCTTTTTTTTACTCAAGCATCAAAATAGTTTTCTTTTTATTGTTTAAATTTATTATTTTTTTACTAAAGCAATATTGTTTTTGATATGTCATGAATAGAAACTTGAAGATAAATCTTATATCTGAGGGGAGAGTCAGGGGGAAAATAGTTCTACACTCAAAAAAGCCACTGTAACACCGTGCTGTAGAAAGAGAACTGAAACCTGTCTGACATTAATAAGATCTGGAAGATATATTTTTTTTTTTAAAAAAAAGGGAATTGTAGTGACGTTAATATAAAGGAATCACACATATACCAGGAACTTTGATAAAGGAAGGTGAATTTCCATGGCAGTATGTTATGCATTCGAAACAAATTTTAATAAAACACTCAAAATACTTAAAACAATCATTTAATAATTTCTTCTTTTATAAAGATAATTGCATGACACATTTTTCCCGTGTGTCAAATATTTCAAAAAATCCTCACAATATTTTACTTCAATATTTAAAATAGTAGTGAAATTTTGAAATTTGAAAAATTTCTACTTTTATGTCTTTTTTCAACATACAACTATATTTAAAAAGGCTACATTTCACCCTGTTTGCCTATTCGAGAATTTTGGTGACGGACCTCGAAATTTTCAAATATTCTCAAGTGACGAGGACGACACCTGAGCTTTCACCCATCTTCAATAATTACCACACCACACCAACGCAAGAACAAATTTCGAAAAAGGGAGTTTTTATGACATAGTTAAAGAAATCACTCAGATCGCGCGCGCGCGCACACACACACACACACACACACACACACAAGCGCTATCGGCCTGAGGGAAACACGAAATTTCCATGGGGATGAAGTTATTCACTCGGTAAAACGAAAGAATTGGAAAGTGAGTGAGTGATTTTGAAATTCGCACTGTTTGCCTATTCGAGGGTTTTTGGTGACAGACCTTGAAATTTTCAACCATGCTCAAGTGACGAGGACGACACATGAGCTTTCACCCATCTTTAATAATTACCACACCACACCAACGCAAGAACAAATTTCGAAAAAGGGAGTTTTTATAACCTTGTTAAAGAAATCACTCACATCGCACGCACACACACACACAGGTGCTATCGGCCTGAGGGAAACACGAAATTTCCATGAGGGTGAAGTTATTCTCTCGGTAAAAGCCCGTGCAATGCCGGGCTAAGCGGAGAGGAAAGAAATAAAGAAATCAAAGTAATTTCGGAATATAATATTGGAAGTGCTGAATTTATGAAGATTGAGTGAATATTAACGTCCCACTGTTCAGCTACACGAGCCTTTTGGGGACGGTTCACGTAATTTTGAACCATGGTCAAGTGACGCGGACGACACCTGAGCTGGCACCTCCTCTCCTAACTACCACACCACACCATGGGAGGACGTTTGAGCTCTCGACAGATTTTACGTGCATCGCTCCCCTACGCTGCTGGTCTTCAGTGGTAATAGGATCGAGAATTTGTGAAGAGAAGGGAAAATGTTAAGCAACAAAGCCATGACACGCACTCACGGGACATGCACTCACATCGTACGCGTGAAACCCCACAAAAGTGTTGGCGTTAGAATAAAAGGAGGAAATTAACATGGGGATTAAGTTATACCCTCGGTATAAGCCCGTGCAACGCCGGGCCATGAAAGCTAGTATAGCTTATATAATGCCGTATACTATGTATAAGGATAGCAAAACTTATACCCCGAGAGCCGTTTACTTTACTTAAAATTCTCTACACAAACCAAAGGAACGAGTTCGCACGTTCCACATTGAATACTTTTATTTTCTCGAGACTTCCTGGTTGTCATCTATACTAATAAAAGAAAGAGTTTGTGTGTTTGTGTGTTTCAGCTGTTCCGGCGAAATTAAGCAACCCAGATGTATGAAACTTGGCATGTAGAAGCTATAGGTCATTATGCTATTAACCTCGAAGAGTTTTTTTCGAAATTCACTTTAGATTTTTTAAAAATTTAATTTTTATGCGATTTTTCAGTTAAATGGAGATATGACGTCATCAGCCATGCCAAGTCATAACTTTGCGAAAATTAATGTTTCGAGCTGTTTTGGGGGGAATTTCAACACATTTTATAGTAAATATACTTATTTATTATTGTATTTATTCGTTTTTTTAACTCTTAGTGGAGGAATTACAGTTGTTTTTCGAAAAAAAAATCATCCTAAGAAAATGTTTTTTCTAAATTTTATTTTTTCGATTGGCAACACTAATTTGATAACAGTTGAAAGATGCATTGGTTTTCCAGTTAAGCCTATTATGTATTTTTTCAATAACTAAATTAAATTCGTTTAATATACACTTTTGTTTTGCTTATATTTTGAATGACTATTCAGAACCATTTATGAGTTTAGATTTAATTTTGTTGTTTTTTTTCAGCTTAAAAATTTTTGATTTGTGTATAGTCAATTGTAATTTCTGTTTTGGTTTAAGGCAGCGTCGCATTTATTATTCTTTTTTCATTTTGACCTTTACATGTATTCATTTGATTCTTCTGTATTGTTTCTGGTTTTAGATTAAAACTGTGTCATTTATCTTCCAGAATTTCTGATTTTTTTTTTTTTGTGGTCAGAGGTTTCATGTTATAATTTTTTTTTACAGTAATTCTAAATTGAATTGGTTTAATATGCATTTTTATGGTTTTCAATTGTTAATGTTGATTGTTTAGATGTTTGTTTAAATGTTGTGTTTACTATTTTAGGTTAAGTGCCACGTTTATTTTATGAACTACCATTAGAGGTAATTATTTTCAATTGTTAATGTTGATTAACCTTTTACACGCCAATGTTCCAATATTGGAACATCAACTTTGAAATTTTCTGAAAAATTCAATTTTATTCATATTGTTCTATAAAAATTATTTTGAAAACAAAAAGTATGGATTAATTTTTTGAAATTAAAGTAATGTTGCTAAATTAAATAGTCTCTCTGAGAAAAAATTCTAAATAATGCATTTTTTCTACTTTTGATCGGACAAAATTCAAAAATTCATATAAAATTCAAAATTTAAAAAATATTTTTATTTTTTTTGGTAAAAGTAATTAAAAATGATCATTTTAACTATAGACTGCAAGATATCATTAAAAATATAGTTTTTTTTTTACTATCGGTTTTGAAATTTCAATGTTCCAAAAATGGAACATTGGCGTGTAAAGGTATACTTTTTCACACAATGCAGTTTTTATGTTTACAGTTCATAGAAGAGTGGGAAAAGATTTCTAAACGCTAAAAATTTATAGTATGTGTTGAAAGAAAATATTTATGACTTAACTTTCGTTTCGGCTCCCTCTCTCAACTCCCCCCCCCCCTTTCAACCGTTTCTGGACAATCTCAAGTGAATTTCTCAGCGGCAGCAAAAGTAACTACCACGTGCGTTTGTTGATAGTTAGATGTAGCGTATGTCTTATTTGAAGAAGAACGTCACATAATAAGGTTTTATATTATTTTGTGTTACGTCAGTTAGTGAATATCCATTACGCTGATAAGATGACGCATTCATAGCCACTCCGGACTGTAGAAGAGGCTTTGGAATACAACTTTTGAGGAGGCTTTTATACACAATCAGATGAGAAGAACCTATTAATATTTGTCAGTTTCCCCTAGAAAAAAGTGGGTGATTTACTGACCAGGAAGATATCGATGAAGATACTTTTCAGTCTGTTCTACCAGTAGATGTTTGTTGCAAAATCGAAATTTCTACAAGCATAGATGATGATGAAATACCTCCTGTATGTCAGAAAAGCACAACGAAAAAAATGCCTCAAGTGCGAAAAAAGATTGCTTGATAAATGTTTTCCTAGCTATACATGGACAATAAAAATAGTTTAGGACATAAAAAAAACATATAAGAAAAAATATATATATATTTTGTCTTTATTTCTCACTTTAAAAAATTTTGGTAAATCTGTATTTTTTTAGTTTTTTTTTTTTTTTTTGCTTTATTATACTACAGCTTTGAGAATTTTGATATGAAGGTTATTTGTTTATTTCTTTGTCCTACTGATGTTTTCCTTTATTATTTCTAATAAGTGATTGTAATTTTCTGAAATGTATAAATTCCTGTGTATAAATTATATTTTCAACTTAATCTGCTTTATTTTGGAATTATATCTAAAAGTTTACTTCAGATGTGGCACAAACAGGGTCACCCATCAGGGTCACCCATTTAAAAAACTCTGCAGAGAAAAAATGATAGATTTCTCTCGTTCACACGCAAACTTTTAGTTATTTTCCCCCATTTTAATTTTAGATTTTTTAAGGCCCATTTCAATTGTTTGGCGGGTATCATGCCCCTCCCCCCTACAACGGGGGGGGGGTGAATGATGAAAGCCCGTCGGGAAATGTTTAATGACACCTCTAGTTAAGATACTACTTCTTAAAAATGTATATAACTGATTTTTGAATTTAATTGTCATTGGTCGTACTCTTAAAAAACATGTGAAAAAACTTAATGGTACCCGCCAATGTTCCATTTTTGGAACATGCTAAAAATCTTTAAAAAAATTTTTTTTTTCAAATTTATTTTATTTTATAGATCTTATGTTTCAATTTTAATTCGATTTTTATCAAAATTTAGTTTATGTTACCTTTCAATCATAGTGCGGCGTTTAAAAGGTTAATATGTTGTTCTAAACAATGACCCAAGTATACGAGCTGTTGAATTTTAGGTGTGATACATCCCCTTGCCAAGTTGTCCCAAATGATGGTGATGGCTTCTGTCTCTTCAGTTCAATTTCTTATTTGTTGTGTGCAATCCAGTATTATTGTTTGATGGGGTGTTCATTTATTATCAACAACTAGAATAGATTTAAGATATTTACACTTGATCATGAATTGAACAACTACTCATCTGGCGAAGCGTATAAAACTGCCATGTTGAACCCTAGGACTTACTGCTCCGCTTCTGAGTTACAGGCTGTCTGAACTCTGTTCTTTCGGTTTCCAGATTTTTCATAAGGGATATCTCTTTGCTGTATTTTGGTGAGAATTTTCAAACTGTTAAAAACATGAGGTTCAGTGGCAAAAACTTGGATACCTATGTGTTTGTTTCTTCTTATATTGAATCGAAATTTTTGAAAGCAACACTTGAGTCGTCATAAATTCTTAAGCCGGGAAAAATGACTATATAAAATCTAAAACCAGAAGCAGTACAGAAGAATCAAACGTATACATATAAAGGTCATAATGAAAATAGAATAATAATCCTGACACAGCCTTAAATCAAAATAGATATTACAATTGACTACATACAAAATAAATCAAATTTTTAAGTTGAAAAGAAATGACAGAATTAAATCTAAACCCAGAAAAGGTTCGGAATAATCATACCAAAAATAAGGTAAAACAATGTATATTAAACTAATTTAGTTATTGAAAAAATATATAACATGTTTAGCTGGAAGACTGATGCATCTTCCTATCAGAATACAGTCTTAAAAAAATTAGTCAGATTTTGGTGGATATAGCGTGATTTGATTTGTGCCAATTTGGTTGTGGTGATGCTAATATGTAAGAATAAAAAGGCTAATATAAATTTTATTTATGTATGGAGGTTTTCTTTTTGTTAAACTGAAATTAGTGATGCTATCAATCTGCGGTTATATTTAGGCTATATATAGCATGAAACTAAGTCAGCATGACCATTTGGTCAAAAAAATAAGTATTTATGTATTATCGCAACCTATGATGGCATTATATGAAACGAAGCACATGGTTGCCAATTCAGTGCGGACAACACATAGGAAATTGTTGCTGTTGTCAACTTGAGTTATTAATAGAGTTGGCAATTGTTGCAATAATACATAAGTACGAAAAAATCTTCCTATGATATTTCAGTTCTTACATATTATTGCAACCTATTAGAGACATTACATGAAACAAAACACATGGTTGCCAATTTAATGCGTACAACACATGTGAAATCAGCGTTGCCAACTTGGTGAGTAATTTTGAACAGTGGCATTCGTCAATAAAATCTTAAGTTCCTACATTTCCTTCTGTTAAAAAAGGATACTGTTTTTCCTGATACTAATGTATTAGTCACTACAGTCAAAGTGGCTCTTTTTTCACCAAAATTTGATTTTTTCCCATATAAGAATCTGTTATTTTGATATTGTGGTGCAAATTTTGCTGCAATGACGCCAATACATAAGTACCATTTTCCTTTATTGGCAGATTCCATGTTTTTTCATTGTAACAAAAAAAGTAGAAAAATGCAACTGAAGAAAATGACACTCAATTCAAACTAATTGAGATTAACAGATTGTCAATATTGTGATTTTAAGTTAGAATTTCTATTCACGTATAAGATTTTGCTTATGGTAGTTTCATCAAATCTTTATTTATTTAAAGTAGCTTTTGGTTTGAATTAATATTATAATTTCTATACTATATGTAAGGTTACTTTTATATTTATTTGTTTCTTTTATTTCAATTTTAAATATTTAAGATTTTCTGCTGTATGTTTTTTTATTGTTCAAAACTTTATGGCAATTTTATCAAAATTAAGGCTTACTTTTTCTGTTTTAGATAACGTTTTAATTTAAATTGATGTTATAATTCCTATTTCAGTGTCACAGTTTTATTTTTTCTGAACTATCCTTTTCTTGCGTATCATTGTTGGTACAGTAATTATGTGATACAAAGACTCAAAAAGTCTATTTTTCAGCCTAATAATAATTTGTGAGGCCTTTTGTAAACAGAATCTTCGATCATGATTACCTATTCATGACACAAATATCAAAGGGTTTTTTTTACAATCAATGAAACTACACCTTCACTTCTCACCAGAATTTTTTTTTTTGTCATGTCCATTTCTTCACAAAAAAACAAACATCTGTTAGAAAAATTATGGATGAACACGGAAACTATGGATGCGATTAAATGCTCATCAAAGTAATTTTCCTTCTGACAAAATCTGTTCATATGCAGATTGTATATATACACATGCATTGTATACATTTTTTACATATAAATGTTGTATGCTTTACATATCGATGCCATTTTCTGTTGTTGAAGATAAATATTCATCCTTCCTAATAATAATTCCTTCATCAGCATATTCAATATTTTGTTCAATGTAGAGAATATTGCTTTAAATATAACAGAAAGAAAATGACACTGAATTCAAACTAATTGCTCTTAACATGTTGGTAATATCGTGAAGATAATGCTTCATATTTATGAGGAATCAGTATGTACCATGTTTTTTTTTTTTTGCGTGTCGCTGTTTTTTTGCCTTATGACCGATAAGAATTAATCTTTGTTTTAAATGAGAAAAAGTCATACATTTAACAAAAAGCTATTTGCTGAAACTATGATAAGGCGACCTTGAAATAATCTCATATTTTCTTTGGAATTCCATTTTGACCAGATTTTTCGTCATAACTTAACTTTGCTTCTGGCAATCTTGCAAATCAGAAAACTGTATCAGGTGTGGTCGCAAAAATGTTTGCACAGATAAAGGATGCACCTTGAAAAGATTTTCTCATATTTCCCTCTGGGTTTCTTTAAAATTCAGTGTTGAAATGATTTTACGTTGCTTCTGATAATCTGTTCCTCACGTAGTTTCTTGGAGATCATATGCATATTTTATGTTATCATACTGTCCATATACAATATATATATTTTAATTATTACTACAGTTATTTATCATTGTATGTATACTTATTCTTTTGCTCTTTGCAATCAAATTATAATTTTTAATAGAAATATTGCAAAAAAAGTATTGTTTTAAGAATGTGTTTTTTAACAATATGGTTTATTATTTGTTTCATTTAGTACTGTTGTTGGTTCTGGACTATTTCAACGGGCACCTGTTTTAGGTAGATTTTAATTTTAGTTCATACTAATTAAATTTTTTTAGTATTGAATTACATCTAATACTCTATATTAGATATATTGCAGAGATGTTAGATAGTATTATATGAGGTACGGGTGCAATGCTAATTTAATTTTTTTTTCAGTTGAAGGCTTCCTAATATTTTTTTTTATTTATGATAGCATTTAGTGAATCAGTTTATCATCATTAATTTTTTCTTTCGGTTCATCCATTACAGGTTGTTTCACCCATAGTTCCCATAGCAGAAACTTACAACTGCTATCAATTTTTCTTTAATAATTTTTATTCATATTTGCATTTATTTATATCTATTTACTCTTCAACTTGCTAATTTTCTCTCTTACATTGAAATATTTGTTTTTGTTAAATTATTATTTACTTTGAGGCAAAATTGCAATTTGTTTAAAATTATTTATAGTGAGAACATTCATTTGAAAAAAATATTTTTAATTTTTGGTTTTACTACTTTTTTCATACAGGGTTTATCCTCACTAAAAATATTATAATTGCTATAATAGATGAATTTATGTTTTTAACACTTAACCCGTGCGAAGAACGGGCATTTCAGCTAGTCACTAATATAAACCAAAATGGAAACCTTCTCGACAATTTGCTTCATTAAAATTTCGGATTTTAATTCTTTTGACACATTTTTGTGCTTAAATGTTTTTCTACTGAATCAAAAAACAGATCCCATGTTTCGTTTCTTCTTACCTCCAATTTCGTGCAGGAGAATAATTTTGTTCGATTATTTTCGCTTACTCTTCTCTGGTTCACTCGGTAGAGTTCAGTGGAAGTAGACTGCATGACAGTAACATTTAAAGAAAGAAAATAAAACTTTAGGGTGTGGAAAGCGTGCACGAAGTTTTTACTTAAAAGTATGCGCCTAAAAAAATTCAAAACTAAGTGCGTCCCACCGATCTGAGCACGATTGCCTATTGGGGCCGAATAAATCCAACTGGCGTAACGCACTCGAACCCTGATGCTTAACTTAGATTCACTTTTCAGAAAAACGGACCTAAAAATGTTATCACTTCAGTAACTATGGATGGTGAATAAGAAAATAGAAAATGAACCGTTTAAAACACAGTGACAAGTTACAAAAATTGAATGATTAATTTTAAAATTCAGTTGCAGTTGTTAAACATAAAATGACTCAGAACCTATTACTTAAAAGTTCGGCCATTTATTAATTGCATTTTTAAGTGAAAGATAATCTTGATACAAATTTTGAGAAAATTGCCCTGAGTTAGAGTACGAAAAAAAAATTTATAAATTTGTGTTGCGTCTTGCAAATATCGAGCCGTAAATAGTTAATGTATATATATATATATTATATAAGCCTGTTTTTTGTAGAATTTATAAAAATAATTTATTTATTCGTATTCAATTGAATGAAGGACTGTGCAAATATAAACAAGATTATCATACAATAACATGACAAAATTTTTTAAAATTTTAAAATGACACTATTTTTATTAGCATAGCAGACAGAACACAGATTATGCAAATGAAATTTGTAGTTCCCATTATATTTTTTTTCTGCTGCTTTTTGTTCAGTTTTTCTTTTTATTTCTAATCATCATTAGTTTATTTTCTTTTAGGTCCTTTCGGTAAATTGAATTTTAATAAATTTAGGTTACATTGTCTTCCAATTTTATTTAGTAATCACAATACGTAGAAATTATTATTTTTTTCTTCGTAAAAGTATTCGCATCAAAATTTTCTATTGCATTTAATTTTTAAGATATATCTGAATCTATGATCTTAAACAAAAAAAGAGTGAATAATCTAGCATGAAAATTTTATGCTTTATAACACTTTATTGGTTAAATAAAAAATTATAACAAGAAATGTTCAAATAGGAACTGTAAACATGTCAGAATGCTGTATGTGAAATGCTTGTAAAAATTTTTTTTAGTTCATTCAAAAAAATTATTTGAAAAATATTAAATCTGAATTAAAAACATAACTGAAATCGACCGATATTTAAAATAAATTTATTGCCTCATAATATTGAAAATATCTGAGAAAGAAAAGAATAAACTCAAAAAAAAAAAAGAGTGAAAATAAAGTTTATTGCATTTTATAACCCGAAATGTAAGACAATCGACATGAGGCAAGAGATTTCAACGATGCAAATCAATATTTTTTCGAATGCTGTCGAAAAAATTAGTATTCTTCAGATAGTTGCTCATCCTGAAAAAATCGAAGAAAAATAAAATAATATTTTTCTGGAAGTTTGACAGCAGATACAAATCGCCAAAACGCATTAAAGCAGCACCTGGGATCATATTTCAAAAGTTATTCAATCTTTCATTTCATGCTTTGACACGTTTTCTCTTTCCAAAGAAATATGGAGCTATGTTGGTGAGAATGAGCAGCACACTGTGGGATTTCCTGAATAATGAGTAAAACAGATGATGCGAAAAATAAAATGTAAAATGAAATATATATATTTAATAAGAACAGAGTTGTGTGTATTTCCCCTCTCCTTAATCGGAAACATTCAACTCTGAAACTTCTTTTGGAACTCGCTGGGATTCCTGAAAAAGTTTTCGTAGAATTGCGATGATATCGCAATTATTTCGTAGAATTGCTAAGTTTATAGAGTAGGCTGCCAGATCCGGTGTCTTTCAAGTCTCTGACTGCGGTGGAAAACTGCAAATTCCGTTGTCAATAGCACGTGCTTTGTTTCAAAGAGTCCCCCCCCCCGGGGAATAAATGATTCTACAATCAATTCATAGGGAAAATTTTAGGATGTTGCTAGCAAACTCAACATTATAGACTGTGCTGAGTAATGATTAGATTTAAGGAGATGTTTGCGTTTTTAAAATATCTACAAAGCTAAGAAAATCTTTAAACTCAACGAGTTAAAACCCCACACAGAGTGGCTAGTCATTCAGAAGAACGCAGATTTTCGTCGACATTCCTTGTGCTCATAAATTTTACTCGCAAGAAATTAAGAAAAGGAAGACATTTTGCAATATTTCTGACTCAAATGAAGGGAAAGATGATAGATCGCTTCGAATGACTTTGTTGAAATCTGACATTTTTCAAATGCACCGAGATATAGCAAAAATGACAGGTAGTCTATAAGAGCGAATAAATGTATCACTCACCACTTCCCATTCAATATTAGAAGAAATCCCTACGCGGGTACTTGGAAAACACAACGATTTGATCGAAGAAAATCGCTTGTTTATGGAATTTTGTTTGTTTTGGCAAAAGGCAAAATTTTTACTTTAATTTTCTTTAAGTAATTTCTTCGAAAATTTTGCCATTGCGTGTGAAGAAATAAAAGCACTTTCTATAAAATTATTAAAGAAATTTGTGCAATGCACTATTTATTCAAGAAAAGATCAGAACACTTTGTATGTTTATTTCTTAAAAAAAATAGTTAGTACATAGTCTGTTTTTCATTTAATCTTCCAGAGAAGTAAAGATCATGTCTTGACGGTTCTTAAAGCACCAAAAATAGTTGTCCACCTCGGAGAAAATCTTTAGCTGTAAATAATAATATAAATACATAAAAGGGTACGAAAAAAAAAACTGTAAATATGAAGAAAAACAGATTCAGTAAAATAAATTAAATCATTACATTGCGAAAATTGCATTTTTTTATCGAAATAATTTCTATGCTAAAAGTAAATGTAGAGTCACAATTTCTCCAGCAGGGGCCGCTACAAGCGGAAATCCCTGGCATGTGTATAAGTGACACGTGTAGAGCAGTGTTGCCAGATCGTGCGATTTTTCACAAATTTTGCTACTTTCTTTGAAAAACCTTTTTCACATTTTTATTCTAATGCTACATTGCAAATTTACGCCACATTACTCTATGGTCCCGCTCCTTTGCTACTTTCAACCCACATTACAAAGTATTGAACAAGTTCGAAAGACCATTTGAAAAACTTCAATAAAACGACTTTAGTAGCCAATGTGTAGGTGTGTGTGTGAAAACATGGGGAAACTCCAAAATGACACGGAACGCTGTAGGAAGTTGATTTTGGATAGATCTTCTTTTTGAATGAAATGACGAGCTGAAGTAAAACAATTCCTCCAGAATCTACAAAAGAAATCTATCAAAGATATCATAATTTTCTCAAGACTTCCCAGAGCAACTTTAAACCGCGAATCCTTTAAATTATATATAACTTGAAAAAGATAAATAGATTTTCCCTGATATTTTTAAAATTGAAATCAAACTCATTTTATGATCTGCCTTTAGAATTAGCAGATCAATCTAAATAGGATGTTCTGGAGAATCAATGCAGACAAATTTTTTCACATACAGTTGAAAGATGTTTTTCATTCAGAATCTGAGCTTTTAAATCAGTGATTCCCAAAGTGGTCTATATAGACCCCCAGGAGTCTATGACGACTTGCAGGTCCATACAACAGCAAAGAAAATAATTGGGGTCCATGGTTTAACAGTTCCTACGACAGTTGTTCTTATTAAACCAAATCACGATTTTAATTTTAAAAGAAAATTTAATCAAATGGAAACCAGATTTTACCTATTTAACACATTTATTTACTAAGTTTTATGAGGATAATTTTCAGTTATATGTTGTGTTGTGATAGCATACATTTTATTAAAACAAGAACCATCATTTCAGCATTTCTTGCCAAAATTAGGCTAAAAGGAGTATAAAATTGGACGTAGGGAATTTTCCTAGTTTAACTGGTCACAGACAATCTGCTAGAAAATGATGTTTTTAACCCGCGTTTAACATTTAAATTCTTTATTCAGATTTTAAAATCCGTTTTAGAATGCATTTACTGGTATCACCACAGAAGGCAATAATTCATGGTCAGCAGTTGTGGTGTCATATTACTAGAGGAACTGATCGGAATAGGAAGTAACTGAGATTTTAAAGTAAAGGAGATTAACGGATGTCAGAAATTTTGGCATTAAAGAGACATACCTGTTATTTTTTTCGAATTACGGAGTATTGGAAAAAGTTTTTTTAATGGCTTTTCCTAGTGAGAAGGAGTTTTAGCGTGGTTGTCGGTTGGGCACTACTAACCGAGGAAAATTAGGGTTAAACCTCACAGGATTGATGACAAAATGTTAAAAAATTTTTATTGAATCCGCAGATTCATCCCTCCCACTAAAACTATTTGTTTGTTGCTCAGTTACATAAAGTAACAGTTATTTTATGCATTATTTAAATTTTAATTTAATTAATTAACATGTGTGTTTCTTAAGTTTTAAACTCTATACTTCACTACAGTTAGAAATTTAAATCTTTAAAAGTATGTAGTTCTGTACCAGCTGTCATAAACACATTTAAGTTAATAAATTTGCAAAAATTCAATATTGCGTAAACAGGGGTTTACCCCCAAACCGAAAAACATGCCAAGGGGTCAATGAAACAAAACAGTTTGAGAACCTCTGTTTTAAATGACGGAGCATTATTTTGGTATCCCATATTTAATATTAAAGACGCAGTTAGACGTCCGTTTTTAAGCGATTTAGCTACATTTGGTTTAAAGCTTTACAGCCTACTCATAAGTAATGACCCTGTGGTAAGGGCATTTTCGAGAGCGACGTCAACCAAGACTAAACTAAGGAATCGAATGTGCCTTGAACTGTTAGATTCAATTCTCAGAATCAGAATGACTTTGGAAGAACGAGGGACTTGCTGCGTTGATTTTATTTCATCGTCATAAATGCTTCAATACAATTCAAAAATTTGTAAAAAAGGCACAGGAGATCACGATATTAATTCCGAAGAATTTGAATGTATTTTAAATAATTAAAGCATTTTAACGAATTTTTTAAAACAGCTTTACAAATTGCCAAAAATTAAACAAATTATATTTATGAATTGCAAATGAAAATCGATTCGCTACTTTTTGCTACCCCCCCCCTTCTTCGTGCTACTTTGCTGCCTAAATTTCTGGCGCATGCTTAAGTTCGGTATACAAGCAAGAATGAAATTGAACAGTCATTTTAAATCAATTTTTCAGTATTAAACGAATTGATTATTATAAAATGTCACATTTCAAAGAGACACGAGAGTTATTGGAGACGAGCCTCGTAATTTTGAGCCATGGTCAAGTGATGAGGACAACACCTGCGCTCCATTCAATTCTGGAAACTTCCAAACCTCGCCAAAGAAGGATTTTGATCCTCTATGGCAGGAGTGGCCAACCCGCGTCACGCGTGCTACAGTGTAACACACCGGAGTTGTAACAGTGGCACGCGAAGACTTATTGAAAAGATAATAAAAAATAACTTCTTTTTTTTACAATTTTATTGATATGTGGTTACTTCAGACAAAAAAAAAACACCCCTCAAAATTTATTTCAAGTAAACTTTTAAAAGTTACAATAGAAATTTTTTTATCGTGTGGAGAATTCACCTGCATTGTTGTTCGCAGTGATTCTCAACCATAGCGCAGCAGCACTTTTATGTGCCACCAACATTTTCAAAAATGATTAGTTTTACTCCGAGGGAAAAAAATAAAATCCGGAACCGGCCTTTTCTCATCAGTCGTGGATAGATGGAAGTGTAGTATAAGAGAAAAGTAAAATCCTTTTAAGCTTATTTTATTGTTAGTGTGCCACAAATTTTGAAATTGTTAAAAGTGTACAGCGACAAAATAAATGTTGAGAATCACTGGTTGTGCGAGTTGGCTTTCCAAAAAGCTTTTTTTCACTCGCAACACTTTGGAATTTGGGGGAGAGCATTTTAAAAAAGCACTGGACTGCCCAGTGAGTACTTGCCATTTTAGAATGAAAACAGGCTATATGATTTAGCTTTTCTTACCGATATTATGGGACATTAAAACAATTTAAATTTAAGACTACGGAGAAAAGATTGTATTTTTTTTATATGTAACATCTTTACTTTCGGTTGCTGGATATTTGTTGGAGTGATTTCATGAAAAGAGACGGAAAAGCGTAACAGAAAGTCGGGGGAAGCGCGTGCTGTTTGCTTTGACCAATTCAGCGCCTTGGGGGTGTCTCTTCGCTAGCCTCGTCTCGGGGTCCAACTCTAGTAGCAATTAAGACGCCCGCCTACCGCACATACCAGCAAGTCTTATTAGACTTCATCCAGAATAAACTTGTTATTCTTACGCTCAATTGTCAAAGTCTCAGGTCTCGTTGTGTGTGAAATCTGAGGATATATTTATATATGTGCAAACTATATATATTAATAATTATTTTCCTGGTAAGCGTCTGACAAAGCTCATCATTCTTAAAAAAAATAGGAGTAAGTAATATGGAATTATATGAATAAATATTTAAGTGCTTATCATTTTCATACTTTGAGGTTAATTCCTGTCGCTGTCAATATAATATTTTTAATTGTGATTAAAAAAGATTTCTTGATTAAGAAAAACTAACTAATTAAGTAAACGGATATTTTTTATAATAAACTGCATTACTCCTTGTGTTAATGAAATAAAATTTTCATTAAAGATATATTTATTCGATAGAAAATTATTTCCAGTCCTAACCGATTCATTTCTTTCAGGATTAAAGTCACTATTGCGTATTTACCACGATAACAAGTCAGATGTTACACATCGTATGCGACTACTGTGAGACTGGTTTCTTTTTTTCTACCCTAGTTAGAGTCACATACCTTCTTTTGCGGACAAATTTTTGCTTTTTTGTTTTGATTTCGGAGAGAAAAATTACCTTATTTCACATGAATGAAAAAATTGTCTACTAAAATTTAGAGTGCTATAAGCTGTGGTAGATTTAAAAATTTATTGTCTATTTTTGCACGATTCTTTCGGTGATTCCAGAATTTATTTTTTTTTTAATGATTCCCAGGGTGGTAAAATAATAATTTATGTAATGCAGATCTTTCCACAAGTCCTTTTTTTAATTTATCTGGACAATGCTAATTCTTACGCACCTGAAATCTTAATCGAAATTGTTTTGTACAGCTCTGCCCTGAAAAGCAACTCAAGGGATTCTATTGAATTTTGGAAATTTGTACCAAGAAGAAAATTTTTAAATTTATACGATTTATCATTGAGATATTGTTGTAGATTTAGATCAATATAAGTTTGTGAACAAATGTTTTCTCGAATGCACATTGCACACAAAATCAAAATATCGTTCAAAATTGACTGAAATTATTACCAATAAAAATTTAAGCCAGTGCTTTGGTCACAAACACACATATTTATTATATATTTTTAAATTACCACTCTACTTAGGCTTGCATTAAAAATGTTCCCCCTCTCTTTTTGCGTAAAAGTTACATAATGTAACCCTATACGTAATATTTTTTCACTTTTTCTTTTGTTCGAAAAGGTGGATGTGGTACGCTCAATTATTTTTTTATCTGAAAGTAGCACTCTTCCTAAAATGTTTGGCCTTTAGCCTATCTACGGGGGTCCATAGGGTCAGCAAGATTCGATTCATTGGCTAAATAAAATCCCTCCCATCCTGAGTGAGTGAATATTAACGTCGCACATTTCAGCTTCACGAGGGTGTTTGGTGATGGACCCCAAAATTTTGAACCAGGGTCAAGTGACGAGGACGACACCTGAGCTGGCACCCTCCTCTCCTAACTACCAAACCACACCAACGGGACGACGTTTGAGCTCTCGACAGATTTCAAGTGCATCGCTCCCCTACCCGGTGGGTCTTCAGTGGTACTGGGCTCTAATACATAACACGCCAGCCACAAGTCCGTTACCTTGACCACTAGGGTACCGCAGCCCCATCTTGCGAAAGGAAAGAGTTCTTCAAACGAAAGTACCCTTGTATCGAAGAATAGCAAAGTATTGAATTCATGGCGGCAATTTACTTTTATAGCAAATTACTAATGGCTTATTACCGGAGAATGTTGTCATGAGCACGAACTCGTGGCGGAAACAATGGTCTTGTAGAGAGACGGATGTACTTTAAAACTTCCGATGGCCTGGCGTCAGGTTGAAGCCTGGAGCCAAATTAGGTGTCATCCGGTCCAGTAGTCCTTACGTTGTATTAGAGTGCGATGTTGATTAAGATTGAAATCAATCCTTGACCAACTAAAGGAAGTAAAGACTGAATTTCAAAAGCATTCGAAATTGAATAGGACACAAGATTAATTTTTTAAATTCTTCTCACCTCAAACAACTTTGGAATACGAAAAATGGCCTGAAGATATATAAAGGTTGAAAAAGTTTAGTTATTAAAGAAATTATTTCTGTCAAGTTCGAATGATCGAGTTCTGTGAATTGTTCGAGTAAAGATTAGCCATTTTTCCAATTAACACTATCTTATTTGCTATATCAATTGCTTTAAACGACTTAATTGATAATGCACTTAAATCACTAATCCAAGAAGCAATCGACCTGAACAAATTAAATATAAAAATATAATAGAAATAGGAGTACTTATCTAATCTCCGAAGTGCTCTTGCTTCAATACTTGGATAATATTCCACTTGAAAAAACAAAACGACCTCCAGTCACTTACGCTATATTTTGTTCTATCTCAACTTTCGCCCATCATCATGCCTACTCTACGAATAACACTTAAATAGAAGTTCTAATTTACATAAAACCAAGTCTTCACGAAATGCGGTTTTCAACTGAAATCACAGTTAAAAAGATTACTTTACCCTAGTTGATTTGTTGAAAGTCCGAATAGAACCGGTTACAACAGCTTAGGCAATATATATATATCCCCTCGAGAAAGCAATTGCTTTGCTTCAAATCATCAATCTGTTCTCCCCTTATATAGCTCTTGAGGGTGACGCTACGGTCACCGGCAATGTATGCTATAATGCTAATGATTTGCATATTCAATCGCCGCCAACGCATGATGTAAATTTCACATGGTTTGCATACTTCCTCCAGGGTGTGGCATTTTGTGTGGTCAGCAGTGTAAAAACATTTCCACTCCATCCGGTGCAGAATGTGTGAGAATCAAAGAATCTCCAACAGAAAGTCAAACAACACGATATAGCTAAGAAGTTTATGAATGTTGTGAAAAAAAATTGATTGATCAATGAGATGGATATTTGATATAAGATTACCTAACCCCCTAACGCACATTTATTTAAAAAAACTGCGTACACGTGCGCATCCCAATTCCCTTTTTTTTTTCTTTAAGAAAAAGCATTTTAGAATCTTGTTTTGGCAGAAAAAATAAATAAAATTTTAAAAAAATATATACATATGAACACTTTTATTTCTTTTGAATTTTGATCTACATTGCAGTTGACAACCGAATATTGCTATCCTTTCAGTGCATCAACTTTTGTTATCTTTCTTTTCGAATAGTTGTTTCGAAAAAAAATATATGTGTACCAGTAAAAATATTAGTACTTCTTCAACAGAAATAATAGTAGCAATATTTATTTAAAAAAAAAACATTCAAATTTTCTTTTGTCTGATGTATTTGAAAGCAGAGTGCAGCACATAGTCCAACATTGCAATCATTACGTATGTTATGACTCTCTTTTCTTTTCCTTTTCTAATCCTTTTAGCACCACACAGTGCAATATCGTGTGGAAGCTTCTTTTTTGATGTTGTTGGAACAAAGCTAGGAAAATATGACGTTCCGTTAGACGCAGAATTCCATAAGGTCTACCCGATATTTTTACATTTTATCACTATGATAACTTTGTACAAATATTTCTATTAATTTGTTTCTGAAATAGAGATTTTTTTCACCTCATTTTTTTTAAACAAAGCATTGCGTCCCAACTGTTGATGTCTAGGGAATGAAAAGAATCAGATATCATATCAATAATGAAACCAAACCGAAGTATTATTAACTGATTTTTTATGTTCTTTAAAGTTATTTGTATTCATTATTATGGGTTATTAGTTATGAGTATATATTTAATGAATCTGAAAAATATTTTCAACCCTAAGAAAGTAAGATATGCAAATACAATGCGAATAACAAACTCACCAAAATTAAAAAATATCGAAATATTACTAATTTTCTTCACAAGCACAACCTTGGTTTCTCAGATAAGAATATCAGACTACGAATCTTGCACGAGTGCAGTATTGCTCTGATATGTAATAGAATAGTTTTGCCTTAGATGATTCGCATGTTTTATAACTTCTCTTGATTGTACGATGCAACTTTGTATTCACGGTCTAATTTCGTCTGGTAGGGAGCCATTGTAGTAACAGGTGTTGATGGATGAAGGAAGGCAAATGAGCTTGGATATGTTATTCTTTTTTCAACGAGAACTTAGTTAGGAGTAATGTATTTAGTTCTATTTCTCAGAGAAATAATTTATGTCTATATTTTGTAAGTTCAGGTTAGTAGTCTTTTATATTGTAGTATCTGACAATGAGAAAAATCAGACGATGGGTTTAATGAGTTGCCTTAGAACTGTAGAACCAGCTACGAAAAATAAAAATAATAACAACGGAATGATCGAAATAAAGACGTTCAATATCTTCACCTTCTGAAATGGATGTAAAATTATTTCATTTATAATATATTTTAATCGTGATGCAATAATTAATACTATAACATAAAAATAAAAACGTATATTATTTTGGTATGTTGGTGATTCCAGAACATATAGTGGAAACAATTTTAAAAATTTCTATTAAATACCGAAAAAAACCAGTATTTAAACTTGTGAATATCGGTATTACAAAGCTGTACAAATGGCTCAAAATACTGGTATTCGGTACACCAGTATTGCAATCCCTAATTGTAAGCGATATACCATCAGGAAACCAAACGTGGATGTCCGTCTCTGTTCAATAACATGTGACAGAAAATTCCTTTGAAAGACACATAAGTTTTAAGACCAGAGTTTCTCAACTTGAGCCTTACGCCTCATAAGGAGGATAGTTGATTCTTGAGGGGGGCAATTCTAAAAAGGACTGATGTAGAGCATAATATAACCAATTGTAAAAAAATATTTTTCAATACTTGTTTGTGTAATGTGAGACAAATTGTAACAAAAGTAAATATCTGTCCTCTTGGCGAGAAAATATTTTCCCCAAACACAATCGCGCTTTTGTTTTGAATGGTACGAAATAATGCTGGGATCTAAGCTTCTGCAATGTTTTTCTGTATCATTCATTTTTAATCTTTGGATTTAATTCAAAATAAACATCTGTAAAATTGTTATAAAAGTCCCGTTGCTTAAAAAAATACATAAATTAAATAAATATTAGGGATATATGAATGGTAAGTATATTCACAGTTATTAATTTTTATTAATTTAACTTTTAGGAGCCTCATTTTCTAAAAATATTTTTCATATGAAAATGTATAATAAGTTTATTTTATTATTTTTTTTTACATTTGGATAATTTAATTAATATCTCTTTACAACAAACATCTAGCGAAAGATCTCAATAATTTTTTTAAAATTTTTATTTCAGGTTTCCATTGTAAGTTTTGAAAATTTACTGACTGCAGTTATAAAAATTTTCTAGTAATTTCCTAAGACTTTAAATTTTTATTTATATATATTTGCGTGTGTACGTGAACGTGTATGTGTGTTTAGGAGGGAGACATAAGAATTTTTAAAAGGCTTATGGGGGGCATAGTAAAAAAAAGCGAGTCTTACAGTAGTCGCATATGATGTGTAAATCTGACATGTTATCGTGGTAAATAAGCAATAGTAACTTAAAGCCTGAAAAAAATGAATCGGGTAGGATTGGAAATAATTTTCTATCAAATAATTATATCTTAAATGAATATTTTATTTAATTAACACAAGGAGTAATGCAATTATTTATTAAAACTAATTATCCTTATTTAATTTGGGGAAGAGCGGAGACAATAGGCTTATAACTAAAATATGACACACATATTTGTGATTTCAAAGTATTTAAAAACCATTGAAAAACAGCATCAATAACAATTGCACTGTTAGTTCTCGAAGCATTTCGATTTGTGTTCATTTCGAGCTTGAGTTCATCATTCAAAAAACATATGAGTGGCTCAACTTCTGGCAAATTGAATCTCAGAGAGTTAACATTAAAATCACCACTCAAAATCATAGGAAGCGAGCGATAGTTTTTTTAAAGAGCAGAACCAACTTCAGTATGTGGTAAAAGTACAAAATGCAGGAATTAAGCATTTCTCCGAATCAAACGGCTCAAAATATTAATTTTGAATCGTTTGATTCGAAGAAATGTATACGAGAACCGATGTCGCTGTCCTCAATTTCCATACACAACGAGCAATGAGACTTTGAGAATTGAGCATAAGAATCGCAAATTTATCCTGGATGAAGTCTAGTAAGACTTGCTGGTATGTGCGAAGTGGATTTAGAGTCAAGAAAATGAAACCGAGTTTTTGAATTCGAATCTTTTGAAATGCTAAATTTAACAATATAAAAAAGGCAGGCGGCTTGATGGCTACTAGAGTTGGACCCCTATGCGAGGGTACAGAAGAGACACCCCGAAGAACACTGATTGGTCAAAAATCAAATAGCGCGCGCTTCCCCGACTTGCTGTTACACATTTCCGTCCCTTTTCACGAAATACCTTTTACTAATATCCAGCAACCGAGAGGAAAGATGTTACACATAAAAAAAGTTGAGAAATACTGTTATAGAGTCAAAAATTTTGATCTATTCTTTCACCAATTTTCATATTCCAATGCTTTTCTTACTCTCTTGATAGATGTAGGACCTGGAGCCAGAAAAATGGACTTTGTGGCCCATTATCAACTCCAAAGATAATTCTATCAAAGACTAGCATATATCTTGAGTTATTACATCTAAGCTTTATGGAACTACTTTATTTTAACTCATCGGAAGTATCAGCATTTCAAGACAGACAATGTGCATTAGATGTATCCTTCGTAACTTGATTGCGAGGGGGGGGGGATAAACGATGAAACTTTTCCAATGACATATATTTTTGTAACCGTATTAATAAAATTAAAACAAAAAAAATATGAATGCATTTAAATAAAAGTCATCTATTTTTTTTATTTATTGTAATCCATCCCGAGCTTCACCTCATCTTATCTGGGGTTGAAACAATAGTTTCTCCTCGACCGGTTTCTATCAAACCTCCTTCTACTTATCGTGGCGTCACTTTCCAATACACACATCTCTCGATTACGTCTTTCTAATCCTGTTCAACAGCGGAGGTGTAGCATGCTCCATCGACGCCATTCACTTTCTCACACTTCCGGTAATGAGCGGTGGCAGACAGCTCTTCTTATCTGCAACTTCTTCCCATAATCGATGGATTGGATGTTAATAAGTTCGGTGGAGGGAAGAAAACACAAATGTGTAATGGAACATCATTAAGATGTTTCTCATTCGCTTAGGTGGGATTGGAAGTCAATATTTAGAAAAGATCTCAGAACGGAGATTATTTTTCTCAAGTGAGAGGGACATTTTATTGGCAATAAACGACTGATTTGGCATCTTATTTAGCGGTTATTTTGAATACCATTTCATGCATTTTTTTAATGTTATTTTTGCAAATTTCTCAGGCATTTTAAGAATTATTCACTTTTTAGGACGCAAATTTCGTCTTCGTCTTCGTTCCATATTTTGTCCTACCTTTTTCTCAGCCAATAAGCAACCAATTGACCTCGGGTTTTCGGCATTGGGTCGCATTTGTGCCCTAGATGAGCCAAATCATATTTAAATTTTCCTATAGTTTTCCCGAATTTTCCTGAATTTCATTATTGTAAAATACAACAAGTGAAAAACGCGCTAAAATTACTTGGCCATGCCAATGACTGATATCTTGTTTTATTATGTTTCATTTAAATATAATTTAAACAGTACAAAGGAAAACAAAGTACCTATTTATATAATATTGCGAATGTTTCATCACATTTTTTATCAATCATAGAATTTTTTAGTTATTATATATTGGTTTTCATAAGTTTGTGTCGGTTTTTTTCATTGGAATATATTTCTTTTAATGAAGTGTCTAAGAGTATTCTGCTTTTTTCTGCTAAACCTATCGCATAAGTGGAAAAAAAATGCATCACGTTAAAAATTGTTATTACTCTTAATTTACTACTAGAATCAGAATGATAATCATTAAAGGAACGCTGTTTAAAATATGTATATACATACATATATATATATATAACATTGTAGTAAGCTTCTGTAAGCAAATAGCACTATTTCCTTCATATTAACAAAAATACTATGAAAACTTTCAAATGTCTCGAAAATCTTTATATTTCGTTCTTATTCAAGTATGTTTAGATTTCCAATTATTGGTATAACGAAGCTTTATATAATGGTAATTTATGTTTTAGGAATAGAAAAAAATGAAAGGATAACCTAGTTTTTTTTCTTTGCCTTCATCGAGGTAAGGAATTCTATGCACAATGGGAAAAATGGTATTTTTTCATTTTTCCGCTTAAATGTTTGAGCTTCATTTTAAAGCAGACTGTGACAAAGGCCAAAATAGTTAATTCGTAATACATATTATGATTCAGCTATGAAAATTAATCATCCGCATCTGTAGGTACTGTTTAGAAGTTGAATCATACGATCTCAAGTAGCTTTGGAATTTGTGAAAGGTTTTCTTTCATTAATAACACAGTTCTGTTGTCAGGTGCTTTTAACATGTTTCAACCATTCAAGAAATAGGAAGGAATTTGTACGAGCTACACCGTAAATATTTCCCTTTATTGCCTTGAATAAATGAATACTTCTAAATTCCGTAACCAAAATATTTCTTTTCTTATTTGTTCAGTCTTCCCAATAAATTTAGAATAGCTTCTGACGCAAAATATTGAAACTCTCCGTGTAATACAGAATATTTATGTATCTCTTATTTAGTATGCTAAATGTAAATTATTTCTAGTTTTATAGTAAAGAATGAAATAAGAAATAGGTAGAAAGTCAAAGCTATTCAGACAGAAAAGTTTAAAATGCATTCAAAACTGCAAAATATAATTTAAATAAAGAATTCATGAATAAATAAAAAAAATTATTTTATTTTTGGATAAAATCGTAAATTAAAATACATTCTTGATTTACTAAGTTCATACTACTTAAAATAGACGAAGAACGATTTTCAAAACCGAATGCATTTTAGGATATCATTGTAGACTGAATTACCAATGCAATCAACAAAATTCATCATCTGTGTTAACACAATGCTTCTAAAATATTACGGAAAAATCAGTTCCCATCTCAACCGAATAATATCTTGAAAAGAAAAACATTAGTCTTCGAAGTTTAGAATATAAGATAAGATATAATCGAATATAAGGGAATAGATACTTCTCCCAGGATATCCAGTTTCCCCGAAAATATTACTTTATAAAGCAAAATTCGGTTAAAAATAAGCTTTGTTTAGAATATCTAACACTAGAAAAGGAAAAGAAAGCTAGGAAAAAAATTAGCTTGGAAACAGCTTTATCCGAGTTATGATTTCTCTTAAGAGTATTCGCAAATCATGTTATTTCTATGAGGTACGATTCAAATAAAAGGAGGCAGCTATCTTTCTTTTTTCAAGAAATTTTTTGAGATCTTAATTTTTGCGAGAGGATCTATGGATCTGGATCAGAAAATATGAATAATTCCATTCAAAAGAGCAAATTACTTGCTTGCAAATGAATTCAGTAAATCATTTTGCAAATCTGGCCTTTGGATCAAAAATTTTGATACCATATTTTGAAAAACAGAGAGCAGTGTGAACTTAAGCAATGGATGTTCAAAAAGTCCCTCATGGTATTTTAAACACAACACTGTCTCTTTTTTCTATTTTTATTGAAAATTTAATATATATTTAAGGGATACTTTGAACATTTATTTCTATAAAGTTTAAAACACATTTCAGATTTTTTTTTTATCATTTTTTGGTTATTTTATTTTTTTGATCCTTCGTTAGATTTATCTTAGAAAGCTTAGCATTTGTGAAAGACAAATGCATAATGTAAAAAAAATTGTTCAAATTTTGTGTGCAGTCAATTCAATATTAACAATAGTTCGATTACGAGGAGAAAATGTTGAAGCGAAAAATACAAATTGATTTGAACAATAGTTCTCATACGAGATTGATCGAATGAGACGTGTTTTCGAGATTAAATTTGTTTCCTATTCTACAATAAAGCAGTCTCGACCTCAATAGTTTTTCCATCATTACCCTTCATTTTCCATACCTAAGGCTATAGTTCAAATTATTCCTTCCCTGGCTTATAATATTTCATTTCATTGCTTTGATTCAATCCTTCTCAAACTTTCTTTTATTTTTCAAAATATACTAAGCAATCACATTTATTGAATTCGGCGATGTTACAAACAATTTTCAAAGATATAACTCTCATTTGTGAGACTAGGAAAGGAAATAAAAATGTTTTCACCACAGAATGTAAAAAAGAAAGAGAGAAACTCGGTGGGAAAATGGAGAAATCTTTGTAACAAGGTTTTTAGAAAAGAATTGAAAGAATATATGTGCAGGTACACAACGAATTAGGTCCCAAAATTAGATTAGTTGTAATGTACAAAATGATTCTAGGATGGAATGACTCTATAAAAAACGAATGATATAACCGATTGCTTTTAGATGTACTGGTCTAATAACTCTCCAGAAAAAGAATGATTTGACTCGAGCAAATATGACATTACCAATATCCATTGAAGAACTGAAAAAAGTCATATATTGCATGAGTTTATTATTATTATTCGTAGAAACATTGGAACACATGAAATATGACACCTAACCTTTTGTATTGGTGTTCCAAATAAGGAAAATGTTCACTATTAGTTGCGATTTTGTGCATATTTTAAGATAACGTTCCTCATTTTTGCTCTCACAGAAAATATAGCTTCTTCATAAAATAAGAGAAGATATAAACAAAAATATCAATGCAAATGAGTTCGATAACTAAACATAAACAGTTTTTATACTTTGGTAATAAGACAAAGGTAAATTTAAAACTAACTATAAATATAAAAAGATGTGAATAATTCATCAACATATGTAACGTAATGGTAGCGCCATGTTATTCTGAAAAAGAAGCAATAGTTGTATGAGTTTTTTCAAGTTACTTCTGTTATGCTTATATGTATGCTTCTTTACATAAATATACAAAGTAGCATCTTCAGAATGCTTCAAAATTTATCATCTCTTATTGTGTAAATTAATTCGAACAAGAAATTTACTTTTGTTAATTGTGATCCACCACAAACCACATGGAAGTGTCTTAACACTGATTTTTATCTTTTTTGTGCTGGTATGACTGTTTGATCCTCACAGTAAACATAAGTGTTAGATTGCTTTATCTTCATTTGCGACTCTTAAGTTTTATTTCCGTCTGTTTAAAACTCAACATTATTCAAATGAAGCGTATAAATATAATTGCTCTTAAATATCGAACATCTCTAACAGTAGGCTGTAGTATATATAGGCAGATAAATATAGGTTGGTAGAGTCAACTCAAGTGTATCAAGAATTCTGACAATATTAAAAGAATTGGGATCATAGTCCCCAAAGTAAAGAAAAAAATTTGACAGCAAAACATAAACAATTCCAAGAACTGATAAAATCCTAGTAAGAAATAATAAAATGAATTTTAAATTTTAGAAAAGCAAGCTCAGACATTAGAAGAGAGTCATTGGCGGCTGATTTTGTATTTTGTACTTATTCTACTGTAAGCCATCGACTTCTAGACTCAAAGAAAAACCATTTTTTGACTTCTAAAGTGAAGGGAAAACAAGGGGAAAGAAATACAAGGTGATTCAAAAGTCTTGCTTTGAATATAAACATTTAGTGTGATCAAACTATTATACAAAGATAACCGTTTGGTTTTTTTTTTGTAGGTACAAGTAGGATCATTTACCTCAGTAAATTTCAACGCTGGCGTCCCCCCCCCCAGTTACTCGCAGAATTACAGCGCTATTTTAGTTCCCGCCAAATGCTCTTTAACATGTCTTTAAATTTATAAGCGTGTAATTTAAGCCTTTTATGAAGACCAAACTAGTTTGATGTTTATGTGATGCTTCACAAGTTGATTTAGTTGGACTCCGTTTAAACGAGTTTAACCGTCGCTGAAACTAGGACTGCCGCTTCTACGAAGATCCTTAGCGCTGCCCGTTTCTTAAAATTCCTCATTTCAGCATCTTAATTGGTTTACACCAGGACCTTTGCTTCCATGATAGTGTTGAAATTTAAGCTAAACATTAATGAATAGGGATTTCATTCTGTGAAACCAAAGCAAACATTGAGCTTTCCTTTTAATCAACGTCTTCTCGGTAAAAAGTGCATTCCTTACAAATGTCCCCTTGAGTCCCTCTTGAAGGAGTATTCATGGCATCTATTGAACAAAAAACTATTTAAACTAACATATTCAATGATACAAAAGTTCCATTGTATTATTAAATGTTTATTTTGTAATGAATTTCTATAATCATGGGAAGACTTTTGGTTAACCCTGTATAAATCTGCTGCTAATGACTGCTGATGACTGAAAGAAATTAATTTTCAGTGATGTGTGTGTGTGGAGTTCATAGATTTGTTGAGGGTTACAAAGAAAATGTGGTGACAGTGATCCCTTATGACTTGAGCATGCCCAGTAAATTGTTAAACATTCTCGAAACAGATCTTTTGGGAGATTTGTTTTTACTGCAAATGGTACTGGAAGCTTAATTCATGTTCAAGGTAGGAGGAATTAAACTAAAAAGGTAGAAATATTGCAACGTAAAATTTTTCCGTTCGTACAAACTTTTCTCGGAACATTTCAGTACGACTTGACCCCTTGTCATACTTCAGAAACGGTCAAGACATTTATTCTAACTAACATGCTTCATTCGCCTGGGATTTCACCAGACTTAAATCCCGTAGAGGACATGTGGAGTATCGTTGGTAAGACAGACCTTGCGGAGAAAGAAATCTTGATATTTAATGCTCTAAAAGTGTGTATCAATAATGATGAAGTAAACAATATGTGCACTAATCTAGTGCAGTCATTTCCAAAACGTGTTCGAAAGCTTATTTCTGCTGAAGGACATACTTCATACTAATGTATTTATTTATCAGTATATGTAATGGTACAACTTGTGAGAGTAAAGGCATATTTTTTTGAAAAAGTCATTTTTTACTTTGTTTTAATTAATTTGCGTATAGAATGATTGGATTAGTAAGTCTCAAAGATATCATCATGTTATGTACAAGGGGGGGGGGGAATTTGGGAAATGATTTCACTAAGGTAATATGGGCACATTACAAATACTCATATATATATATTACTCGTAATGGTTTAAGTTGGTGTATTCGTATGGCGTTGGCAATGCTCAAGCGTCATGCCAACTGTGTGATTTGTTTGTGTCGTTGCGCGGTTAAAACAAAAGTTCAAACAGACCATTTCTAATGAAGCACAACTACATGATACTTAAAATTGGAGTTGTTATTATATTTTAATTATCTTATTTAAGATTAAACAAACAAAATTAATTAATTTTACATGAAAACTATAAGGGGCTGTAATCTTCTGTGAGTGTAGTATAGAAGAGATAGTAATGGTAGGTGTAGAGATAGAAGTAGTTTTCGTCAATGCCGTTATATTAAAGACTTTAAATCTTAAAATTCTTTCCATAAGTCATTTTTTTAATTTTTGAATGTATTATCTCGCATTTTTCTGAAGGAGATATTTTATTCATATCTCTATCACTGGATTGGATCAACAAAAATTTTCGGTTTCCAATATGTGTGTATTTATTTCCAATTACGAAAGTATTATTTATTCATCAATTAAAATTCTTATAAAAATCGAAAGGGTTATGAAGGTTTCTCAAGATATTTTATTCTGTAGTTGATTTGACACATAAAGAAATTCATTTCGGAATTAAAAATGCAAAAAAGCCTTGGAAGATTTTTTTTAATTCTCAGTTCTTTGGAGATTAAGCATACTTTGAGTAAAGACAAGCCACAGAGTATATATATATACTCTGGTCCTTTATATGAATGAATTGGGGAACATAAGGTTTCACAATTAGTAAAAGAACGCCAATAATAGCCTCGTAAAACCTGTGTTACGACACCAGCAACCAATCAATTCTGAACACTTGTCTGCCCACAAGCACACGAGTGAGTTCTTGAAAAATAGAGAGAAGTTAAGAAACAAAATAAGTCTATTAAAAAGTATCCAAGGTTAAGAAAAGTGCACTTCAGCATCAAAAAGTTACGATAGGGCTGTAAAATTTTCAGGCACCATTTCTGAGGTTAAAAGTTTGCTCTTATCCAAACTTTCCCGTGTTTGAAAGGAACTTTTTTATAATTTTTCGAACGGCTCTTTTTCTCTTTATTGATTTTCGCGAAATACGTATAATTTTGAAGAAATTCTAGAATTCAAGAATAAACTATCCCTTAAAATGACGACATCCTAATTGTGTTTTTTAAATATTTTCTAAATATATAAAAAGGACTTTTAAATATTTGAAGGATTATAATGCAGATATTTGAATAAACCATCGTGGAAATTGTAATTTAAACAAAATATTGCATTTGGGCAGACTTACTCGGATACAAAAGAAATTAAAGAGTAAGATGTGATGCATAAATATGTGCAATAAGTATTGAGACATCATTGCATAGTAATTACTGATTTTCTAATAATTGAAAATACAGATTAAAATTTTATCCACCAATACCTTATTACTTTTCCCAATGAATTAATTAACACAATGACCTGTTAAAATATTGGTGATGAAACTTTTTACTTATTGCTTTAGTCAAATGACTGATGTAATAATATATTTGGTGCACAATTCTCCCTGTGTGACGGGATGTATTCACGTCTGTGACAAATTTTTTGGGTTTTAACTGTTGCATGTTTAAAAAATCGCCTCCCGTAGAAAATCTGTAGTTTATGTTAATTTGAGGGCTATTTAAACGCTAGTGAAATGAATGTAGTAGTTAGTCGTTAGGTTGCTATTAAAGTCAGATTAGCAAAGTTACTATCTTAAATTCTTGGAGTTCTTGAAGAGAATCTTTTGTCCGGGAAATCAAGTTATACCGGACGAGACCTGTCTATTGCAGTTACATCGGATCGCAAGCAGATAAGTGACATAATTATTTGTTTTAGAAACGTAGGATAGCTATTAAATTGACTGCTACCTCAGTTCATAACATTTAATGATAGAAAATTGATTGATAAAATAAAATTATTGCTGTTATAACAATGGTTGCTTATTCGGTGTCTCAATCTTCACCAGCGGCGACTGATTGGCGCTGACATAATTTTTAACTATCTTTGTTTCGTTATACATATATATCGAAATTTTGATGATTCATAAAAAATTAACAAAAAGGTTCTTTATTAATATTTTTGTCACAGAAACGTAATTTTGATATCTTTCAAAGTTTAAAAAGAAGAATAAAAAGCCCTCAAAAGTCAATTACATTATTAAGGCTTCAAAGCGAGTTGGGGAACAAATGACGCAATGACATCAGTTGGGAAATAAAATGTATACTTGTGTGCTAAACTTAAGCAACTTTTTACATTGTATCGTAATTCAGAAAAGAATTAACTAGGTGAGATTCACAATACAAGGAACAATTCAGTACTTAAAGGTTGATAAAAGGGTTGTAACTAAAAAAGTGAATTATAGAACCAAGTAGAAAAAGGCTTTATTGACAGAATCGTTTGGGTAAAAAAATGTTGTCTGCTCATGAGGAAGAACAACAAACCAAAGTTGCTTGGTAAAGAATAAGACCTCCACTAGCTTTGATGATTGAGTGACACAATCTGTTCAAACTTTATACAAAAATATACAGAAGATCTTCAGGAAAAAAGCCATTCTCTTCAAGGAGCATCTTTTTTAGTTGTCTTATGCTCTCCGGAGGATACATTTTTGCAACCAGGTGTCTATTCAATGCATCCCATACATGCTCCATGGAACTGTAATCAAGGCAGCATGCTGGCTAATTTATTCTACAAGTATCCACAATTTCTAAGAGATTCTGAATACCACTAGTCTGAATACCACGTGCATTGCTTGTGACGGGGCTATCCGCGTCAATCTTCAATGAATCCTCTTGAGTAACTTTGGGGCCAGCATTTATTCTATTTCACAGCCTCTTCGGGAAAAACACGAGATAGTTATATGCTAATGAGTTCGACTATGTAAAGTCTAGATTTCGTAAATGTTAGGGAGAGAGAGAGAAGGAATTGCCAAACTAAATGTAAGTATCGTCTATGGATCACTTCAACGAGCTTTACGCGTATTTGATAGTATTATAGCAAGGTAATAGATTAATCATTAAAGGAATGAAATTAAGTACTGACCTGAGGTTAGCAAGAGTTCGTCTCCTTGTCAATTCTGATAGCTGAGATTACTTAGACGGGAATATTAGATTTGAAGGTTAGAATTGAGTATTAGATTTGAGTATCAGGATTAATCTAGATATTAGAAAATCACTCCAGGGTTTCCACTTATAGTTTGAACTTGTGCTTGTTAATTGTGTTTGTCTGTCAACAATAAATAATTATTGTTATGGCTTTTGCTGGTGATGATATGTTTCTTTCCACACCAGGCGCACCGGGCAATGTGAATCCAGTCCAAGATAGGACTGGGGCACGACATGCTGTCCACAAAAATGAAGTCAGGAAAAATAGCACTTTGGAACAGATCGACATCAGGCAGGATAATTGGAACCGACCAGGGAAAAATGACATAAATATTTATTTCTTAGACCAGTTTTTCCACATCTTCACATGATCACTTGCCGTAGAAGTGACGATGAATCCATCATGATTTCCAACCTTTTTTTTCATTATAACGATCTTTAAGCTTCCCAATCTTGTACGATTCGTGAAACTTTGATCTTGATTTTAGTCTAGTTTCAAAATGAACCCACTGAATTGCCGCCTATAATCACCAGGTTTGTAAATATAGGCCTCCCTCCGTTGCTTGTGTTATTCTGTGCTGTCATCTTATTTGTGTTTCGTAGGGTTCTTGTTATTCACCTGATTTGTATTCCTTTTGTTTTATTTTCCGCAACTGGCAATAAACATTTTACGTTAGAATACATGAAACCATTGCTCTTAAATTTTTTTAACGCCCTAGATAGGTCAACATTTGATAATATTATCTCGACCCGCTGAGTGTGAAGATTGCTTGCTTATTGCTTCTGATTGCTTATATTTTAGATTGCTTTGATTTTATAATTTTAATTTATTTGTATCTAAATGTGCCATCAGAATAAAATACAGTTACCCCAAAAAATGAAAATAAAGTGATTGTTGGTGCTGCGATCACCATCCGCAGCGCACACCCACACTTGCACAAATCTCTTGCAAGCAAAATACTGCACCAAGCAGTCGCAATAAATGTTTGTCGTAAAACTCGCATTTTTAATTAATTACAGTCCCCATTCGCATTAATACTTCTGGTCCGTCAACAACGAAGATATTCACCACTTATGAATATCATAATTTAAAGCATTTAACTAAATTTAACCGCATTATATTCGACTTATTAGCGTCATTTCGCAGAACAACGGCCAAAGTTGTTCATACGTCACAGACCTTCACCCCATCGACAGTGTCAAAGGTCACCAAGGTTTCCTCTCACCCAGTGGCGTAACGGAAAATAATTAGGCCCCCCGCAAGGTCAGGTCTTGGGCCCCAAGCCGGATCTTTTATATACATATATATATATATATATATATACTTGCTAGAAGAAGTCTATATATATATACACAATTTTAACTCCACATTGAATAACTTCGTCAAATATTAAGATTATCATTCAAACTTTTTTTGCACTTGTAAAATAATATTTTACAACTTCTGTGCGAAGATTGAAAAACTCGCTTAAAAATTACGGATTTTAAAGATTTTTTTTGTGATTTTCGTAAAATAACGTTTTTGCGAGAAATAATATAAGCATTATTTTTGTAACCTTTTTTCTTTAAAAATTATTGTTGTTTCCAATCAATATGTGAAAACTTGGAATTTTCAATTAAAAATTGAGCCCTCAAAAATAATGAAAACTTTAAAGACATTCTTAAGGCTTTGCGCATGCGCGAGAATCATTATTATTATTCCCCCCCCCCCCTCTGTTTAACGCTCAGTGGCCAAAGTCAAACTTGCTGTTCTTGGCAGAAGTGAATGATGTTAATTTGAGTAATGGAGAAAAGGGGAATTCCCTTTTTTTTCACGTTATTTGGCTGAAGTTATTTGCTATCGATATTAGTATATCTAATTCATTAAAGATAAACGTTTTAAAGTGTTCTACCTTTTATTTTTTTTATGACTGATATTTTCCTTATTCTTAAAGAATGACTTTTTAAGAAAAGTGGAATAAAAAATACTGTAAAAAAAATATAATTCTGAAACATATATTAGTCTTACACACAGTATTATTTTCTTTTTGAATGATTTTGTGCAGTGAATGTAAATAAATTTCCAGGCTTTTTCATTCTTATATATTTTTAATCTAACATTCAAAACAACGAAATGAAGAAATGAATAGTCCTTTCGATAATTAACGGTGAGAATTTTTGTATTTATTTTTTTAGAAAATGGATTTAAAATAATATATATTTTATGAAACTAAAGCAATATTGTTTCCGTTATTCATTACTAGATTAATTATGTAATGACAACACTGTATAATTTGTTTTTTTTCTGGAAAAAACGAGAGATTATAGTTTTCTGGACTATATTTTAGCTACCAGTATATAACGATTCATCGGCAAATGAAAATACCATACATACACGCAAACCCTTTGTATTACTTTAAGCTCTAAGAAAATAGTTATTGTTAAAATAATGAAAATGCTTGGTTTTTCGTAATATATTATATCAGAACGTTTTCTTTGTTGCTTTAAATATACATTTTTTTAAGTAAAAAAGAATTGTTTTCTGTAAATCATTAATCGAAATTTTTCAATCGTTACGTATAAGGATTTCTTATAACTATGATAAGTAAACCATCTGAACTAAAAAGATTCATACTTTGCTCTTTTAATATCAGTGATTGAATAAATTAAATACAAAACATCATTTATTTGTCACGATTCGGATTTTTTTTCAAAATAATAATATTTTGAATTACAGAATCGGAAAGATCATTTATTTCGCCACGATACGGTATAATTTTTTTGTAAAATTACGATATTTTCTATTTTTTTCGAATTTTTTAAAATAGTGTTAAAACTGATGCATTTTTATGAAAATTATCTCTAAATCATTGGGTATGAATTACTTTTCGTGTTATTAAATCGATATACTACACTAATTAACTTCACGCCTTTCTCTTTTAGATCCATTCATTTAAAAAATAAAATTCCCAAAACTTTTTTTTTAAAGAATTTTTAAAAAGTAGTCCCAATTTTTACTTCACATTGAATAACTTCGTCATTTATGAAAGTAATCTCACAAAACCTTTTTCCATGGAAATACGTTATGCATTCGAATATGTCCGTGCAACGCCGGATTAAATGGAAAGGAATGAAACCCGTCTCTCAACGAAAATATGTTAACAACGCCTAATTGTTACTTCCTTTCAGTTTCGTTCCAGCGGTGATTCGACGTTTTCCACCATTTTAAAATTGCCATCCAATTTGCGGTGTTGAAACCAGACAAAAAAAATTACAGAATCGGAAAGATCATTTATTTCGCCACGATACGGTATAATTTTTTTTGTAAAATAACGATATTTTCTATTTCATTCGAATTTTTTAAAATAGTGTTAAACTGATGCGTTTTTATGAAAATTATTTCTAAATCTTTGGGTATGAATTACTTTTCGTGTTATTAAATCAATATTCTACACTAACTAACTTCAAGCCTTTCTCTTTTAGATCCATTCATTTAAAAAATAAAATTCCCAAAACTTTTTTTTAAAGAATTTTTAAAAAGTAGTCCCAATTTTTACTTCACATTGAATAACTTCGTTATTTATAAAGGTAATCTCACAAAACCTTTTTTCGTGTGTAAAGCAATATTATCCGTAACATATACGAAGATTGAAAAAATTGCTTCACAATTACGGATTTTAAAAAACATTTTGTGATTTTCGTAAGCTGCTGTTTTTCTGAGAAATAACTTAAACAGTGGTTTTTGTACAATTTTTATTTTAAAGTACGTTATTTTTGCAAATAGTTTGTGAAGTTTGAGAGCATCAACGTAAAAATTATGCCCTAAAATAAAGGTATTATTTTAAAAATTATTAAAAATACGCGATTTTACATTTAGCCAAAAATTGGCGTCGAAAATTAGCTTTGCGCCAAAGACTTTTGACCTGTTTCACCGTCGATATCGTATTGCGGATTGATATCGTGTCGCTCCGAGTTCTAGGGATTTCGATTTTTTCATTTCTGCTAATTTTTAACACGTAAATTAATTTTACTGATAATACATGATCCTCTGTTATTTTAATGTACTTTTCATATATATATATACAGAATTTTAACTCCACATTGAATAACTTCGTCAAATATTAAGATTATCATACAAAACTTTTTTTTGCATTTGTAAAATAATATTTTACAACTTTTCTGCGAAGATTGAAAAACTCGCTTAAAAATTACGGATTTTAAAGATTTTTTTGTGATTTTCGTAAAATAACCTTTTTGCGAGAAATAATATAAGCATTATTTTTGTAACCTTTTTTCTTTAAAAATTATTGTTGTTTCCAATCAATATGTGAAAACTTGGAATTTTCAATTAAAAATTGAGCCCTCAAAAATAATGAAAACTTTAAAGACATTCTAAAGGCTTTGCGCATGCGTGAGAATCATTATTTTTCCCCCTCTGTTTAACGCTCAGTGGCCAAGGTCAAACTTGCTGTTCTTGGCAGAAGTGAATAGAGGTCGGATCAAAATCGTGAACCTCATACGTTACATCCGAAAGTCTGCGCAGAACTTGGTATGGCCCGAAGTACTTTTTCAACAGTTTTTCGGAGCGTCCTACCTTACGCACATGAATGTAAATCCACACTAAATCACCCGGATGGTACAGCACGGCACGATGTCTTGAATTGTAGCGACGTCGGTCTTTCTCATGTGCTTCAAGAGTGCGGATCCGAGCCAACTGACGTGATTCTTCCTCCTGGGTCACTAATCAGGCTACGAAGTTTGGTGCTGTATATTCGATGGGCTCTTGAAACATGGCATCCAGTGTTGTTTCAGCCTCGCGACCAAACGTCAAAAAGAATGGAGTAAAACCAGTTGTATCTTGTCTAGCAGTGTTGTAGGCAAACGTAACGAACGGCAAAATTCGATCCCAAGTTTTCTGCTCTACGTCGACATACATAGCCAGCATGTCTGCCAATGATTTGTTAAAACGTTCAGTGAGTCCATTCGTCTGAGGATGGTAAGTAGTAGTCATCCGATGCACCACTTTGCACTGATTGTTAATCTCGGTGATGAGGTTCGACTGAAAGACTGTGCCTCTATCGGTGATGATGGTCCTCGGAGCTCCGTGAGTCAGAATAATTTCTTCTACAAAGAATTTTGCCACCTCTGGTGCTTCCGCAGTTGGGAGGGCTTTGGTAATAGCATATCGCGTCATATACACTGGTGTGCAAAAATTAAGGACGAGACGGATTTTTCAATATAACTTTGTACAAAAGCATTCCAAATCAACACATTTAATACCGTAAGATCCCCAATACGTAAGGACATGAGTAATGTAAGCAACACTTACTAAAAGAGAAATCAGAGGGATAAAAAGAAGCTTTATTGAAAAGTAGCATAGAGCGCAATGCGACTGAAGGCCGAAACATCCCTGTGATGGGTGTCCAGTAAGAAATATCCGGTCTTTTGTAGGGGATATGATGTCCCCTGACTGCTAGGCAGGTTTCACAGCGTCTGCCCATGCTGAGAATAAGGGTGTCAATGAGTTGTTGAGGCATTGCTGCCCATTCGTCTTGCAGCGCCAATCAAGGCTCCGGAATCGTTACTGGTGGTAAGGTACGAGCTGCCAAGCGTCTGCCTAGAAAATCCCATACATGCTCGATGGGATTGAGATCCGGAGATCGTGCCGGCCAATCCATACGTTCAATATCCTCACTCTCTAAGAGCTGTTCGGCTGCTACTGTGCGATGACATGGTGCATTGTCGTCCATGAAAAGGAACTGCTTACCCATAGCGCCTCTAAAAAGACGCACATATGGAAGAATCTCGTTACAATAACGGGTCCCGTTGACTGAACCTGCGTCGAAGATGTGAAGGTCTGTACGACTACCAAGCATGATGCCTCCCCAAACGAGAACACCGCCACCTCCATACCTGTCCCTTTCAATGATGTTCGAGGGATTATTGCGGCTTCCCCGCTCTCTCCAGATAAGTATGCTATGAGAATCGCTACACAGACTGAATCTGCTCTCATCTGTAAAGAGTACTCGTCCCCATTCATTTTGTCTCTCCAATTCCGGTGTTCCCGGCACCACAGAGAACGCCTTCTCCGATGGGCAGGCGTTAGAGGTACACACCGTACAAGGCGTCGTGCAAACAGACAACCACCGTGCAGTCTTCTGGCCACGGTAAAACGCGATATCGGTCGTCCAGTCGCCTGTGTCGTGTGTCTAGCGATTTCTCCCGCTGTCTGCCGCCTGTTTCTTCTGAACTGTAAGGCAACATACCGGTCATCTGCGGGTGTGGTTCCTCGTGGACGACCACTACTGAACCCCCGGATAGCTGTTCCTGTAGTTTGAAATTGTCTCCAAAGTCGTGAAACGATGCTGTGAGCAATTCCGAACTCTGCAGCCACACTTGTCACACTGCGACCTTCCTCCAACTTCCCAATGATTCGACCTCGGGTAAAAGCATCCAGATGTCGTCTAACAGATTGATTATTCGCCATTTCTCGCTGAGGCAGCAACTCGGTGTGATTTTAACTGCTATACGGTGTGCAATCTCTTTGCCAGAAATACTAATCTTACACCGACAACATGCTTTACTACTCAGACAATCCCCATTATGTCTACCTGCATATTTGCGCATGTGCTACCGTACATCACCTCACTTAATCTCCTGATTGGTCTTTCTGTCCGCTCTGACTCTTCGTTCAGCTGATATGCTAATTTTTCGGCTTCGTCCTTAATTTTTGCACACCAGTGTAATCTGTGCACACAATTATCCATCTATTTCCTACTTGAGACTTCGGGAATCGTCCTAGAAGATCCATCCCTATACGCTGGAATGGAGCTTCAGCTGGAGGTGTAGGAATTAGTGCTCCGGGAGGCTTCAATGGAACTGCTTTTCGACACTGTCATTCTCTGCAATGAGTTACGTAACGGCGCACAGTGCGAAACAGTCTCGGCTAAAAGAACCTCTTTCGAATACGATCATATATCCGCACAAAACCCAAATGTCCCGCGGTCGGTTGGTCATGGAAGTGGGGAAGAATTTCTAACCGCACTTTCTTGGGAACGACTGGTAGCCACTGTTTTCCGGATGGGTCAAAATTTTTTTTACAGACTACATTGTTCACCATGGAGAATCATGCACTCGACAAATCTGGGGATTGTTCACAAGCTTTAATGAATGCAGCAAGAGATGGATCATCACGTTGTTCGGTAGCTAGATCACTTATAGCAGCAAGGGATTCGATTTCCGGTATGATTGGTATAGGATTTCGTGATAAACAGTCGGCGTCGGCATGCTTTTTCCCGCTTTTGAAAACTATGGAGACATCGTACTCTTGAAGTCGGGAAGTCGATTTTGAGTTTTTGATATTTCTAAAATCCCAAATCAGGACCTTTCCAATGATGTACCGTACTTGCCATTTTACTAATTAAAAGTATGTTAAAATGATTTTCAAAAAATAGTCAGCTGATAAGCCACGCCCCCTTTGACAGATAGAAATGTAAACATTGACCTCTTAAATCTGGGAAACTTTTCCAAAGCCACTCTCTGTTTTATTTATTCATACGCACAATTAACTGTAGATTAACTGCAAGCGTAAACGTAAGGGTTGTTTACCTATTTTGGAGCGCATACACGTTTTTATCGTGTGTGTTTGGGTTTTTAAATTAAATATATAAAATTTCTAAAATTCGGAAATTTTGAAATTTCAAAGTTTTTGTTTCTTTATTGGCTAGATATAAAAAAATATAAAGATGCATTTTAAGAAGGTATGAACATAGTAATAGTTCAATAATCATAGTAACAGTACTTCAAATACTAAAAGAGTAATGTATATCCTCAAGGTTGACATACACATGACTCAAAGGAGACATGTGCAAAATAAAGTTTCATTAGAGTTTTTCTTCTTATTAAAGTAAGTATTAAAAATACCATCATGAATTAAAATATTCGTGCATTTGCTTTCAAGAATTAAGTTCATTGTAAAATGTGTAAAAGAGGTTTAGACATGCAAGTATTAAAAGGTAAGTTTGGGCTGGAAATTTGTCCTGAAATGTTGTGCTTGTCCATATGATGTAGAATTCTCTTTTTTAAATATTCATGAAGGAATGCAAATTGCCACAATAAATACCAGGTTTGTATATGCTGCGTGTTCCATTGGGAGATGTGCAGAAGCTGGGAGAATGTTTTGCAGCATAATGAATCTTCGGCAACCACCTACAAGGTTTTCTCCTTACGGTAAGCGAATCTCAAATGATGTAAAACTTGTTTACGAGGAGTCCATTGAAAATGCTGCGAGGGAAGCTATTTGTGAAAATGAAGGTAATAATAATATTGTGGACATGGCAGAAACGCGGTTACGCGTCATCAAATGGTGCAGTTACTGTGACCAGCATTGATAAAGGTAAGGTGATAGATGTCAATATTCTTTCGAAATATTGTATATGAAAAAAAATGGGCACATAAAAACATTGTTTTTGACCTTTTGGTGAAAATTCATGAAGTGGATATAAACAGGCTGAAGAATCGGGTAAGTCTTTCAAACATAAAAAGTCTTCCGGTTGCTGTTGTAGTAGCAATGAGTTCTATATTTAGATATCTTTCCCAGCTTGATTTGTTGAGATAATTTTTGCATCGAAAAACACAAAACCCGAATGAAAGTTTTCATAATGTCATTTTATCACGGGTTCCGTAAACAACATTTGTGCACATTGAAACACTTTCACTTGGTGTTTATAATTGCTGTTTGTTCCTTTAATGATGGTAATGTATCCAAATTAACAAAAACTTCAGTAAATGGCAGTAGGACCTGGAGAATATTCGGTAAGTGCCATGAAAACTCTCGATAGAGAAAAATTAATGAAAGCAAGCATGCTTTTTCTGGATGATCAAAGAAAATTAGAAAAGATAAAAGAAAAAAGAAGATAATATTAAGAAAAATAAGGTAAAAACCGGCTACAGTACAAGATCTTTTTGATGAGGTAAAATTTTATATAAAAGCTACTGTTTTTCTGAAAAATTTCTTTTCTAAACTGTGTTTTATCATTTCTATAAATTTACTGTATGCATGAACTGGAAATTTTTATTTTATATTTCATATATATTCTTTTGTATACTGAAGTGAAATTTTTGAAATATTCCTCAGACATTTAGCTAAAAAGCATATGTCGTAACACAGAAAAGGAAAATTTTTATTAAGTTCCTTATTGTACTCTGCAAAAATTATTTTTTTTAATCAGGCTGATCAATTTTTTAAAAAAGATTTCACTTCTGTATAAAATAAATGTTTATTTAATGCACACACAAATATATCTCAAAATGCGTTGCATGATACTTGTTACATAAAAAAAAATCATAAATTTCATTTTTAAAAACACAAAAATAGTTTACTTGCTGTTTTGGATACTATCTATGTAATATTTATATAATCTTTTTAATTCTTATATTTAAATAAATCGTGTTTACATGTGAATATACAAAACACTAAAGAAATTTTTCGAAGTGCCATATAATCATGTATTACTGTCTTATATAGATTATATTTTTTAATTTGTGTCTTCTTTCTCAAAAATTAATTGTATGCATGAACTGGAAATATTTATTTTATATTGCATATATATTATATATACTGAAGTGAAATTTTTGAGATATTCCTCAGACATATAGCTGAGAAGCAGATGTCGCAACATAGAAAAGGAAAAGTTTTATAAAATTCATTATTCTACTCTACAAAAATTACATTTTTAAACATACTGATCAATTTTTAAAAAAAAAAATTCACTTCTGTACAAAGATAAATGTTTATTTAATGCACACACAAATTTTTAAGCTTTGTTTTCTAAAGTTTCTTAGTAAAAGGTACATAAATATATCCCAAAATGCAATGCCCTTTTTCGCTGCACTAAACTTGTTACATACAAAAAATACACAAATTTCATGTTTAAAAACATAAAATCAGTTTTCTTGTTGTTTTTTTGGATACCATTTATGTAATATTTTAAGAATCATTTTAATTCTGATACTTTAAGAAATTGTGTTTACATGTAAATTTATAAAACACTAATGAAATTTTTCGAAATATCGTATAATTATGTATTACCAAAGCCATATTTTCATGTATTGACACATTTTTACATAGTATTTATTATGCTTATAGTCAGCTTGGATGACAGAAATGTATCAGAACAGAAAATTCTTCAAAAATTGATGCATAATTTCAGAAAAATGATGCAAATGCTATAAAATATCTCGATAGATTAAAAGTGAAAAATGCTATACATGTATTTTCTGAGAATTCTAAGTAAAAGAAATAAGTAAAAAGTCTTAAAAGTTATTGAGAATAAGCTAATATTTAAAAAAATAGTGCAAATACAGATTGTAATTCATAATTTTTTTGATTGAAGTGACATTTTATAATAAAAATGCAATTATCTCAAAACGGTGTTTTTAAAAATGCGTGTACCATTTTCTCAGAACCTATTCTACGGAAGCACTTGCAATCTTCACTGAATATTACTGATATGTTAATATATATACTGAAGTGAACTTTTATTAATATACCAATAATATTTTTGTAAAAGTCAGTTATCGTGAAAAAAAATGACATTTTTCAAAAAATTCATAGTGATACATTACGATGAAAGTTTTTGAAAAAACTAAACAATATATTTGAAAAATTTCACTTCAGTTTAAATAAAAAAGTCTAATTAATATACAGAAAAAAATTTAAGTCTGTACATTTAATATTTTATGAGAAAAAGGCACATAAAAATGCTCAATTTAACATTAGCGGGATAGGGGGTACCGACTTACCTTAACGTCCACCTGGCTAATCGACCGGAAGGATCTCGTAGATTGGCTAACCAACACAATGAATGGTGGTCTGTAATTATGTTGAAGCACTTTGCGAAGAGGTATGGGCTGAACTTAGTTATCGCCCATATAGCTGCCAGGCATTCTCATTCAGATGTCGAATAGTTTTTCTCGGCTTTAGTTAGAGTCCTTGAGGCATATGCTATGACTCTTTCTTTTCCATCTTGCTACTGCACCAAAACGGCACCTATTCCGTAACCAACTGGCATCAGTGTGCAATTCAGTGGGAGCATTTTCATCATATAGGGCTAAAACAGGCGGTGACGTCAAAGCTGATTTAAGGTCCGGAATGAGTCTTCTTGAGCTTTTTTCCCAGTGAAACTTCGAGTCTCCTTTTAAAAGCTGTTGGAGAGGCTTAGAACGGAAACAAAAGTTCTTGATAAACCGTCAATAGTATGAACACAGTCCCAAGAAGCTCCTAACGTCGTGTATTTTTTTCGGTGTAGGGAAGCTGTTGACAGCTTCTAATTTATCGGGATCAGGTTTTACGCCTTTACCAGATACAAGATGCCCGAGAACTTTGATCTCTGTAGCACTAAAATAGTATTTCCTTGGATTTAAAACTAGTCGGCATCTTGAATGCAGGAAAGCACGCAATGTAGTCGTCTCAAGTGGTCATTAAATGTCAGTGAGAACACAATTATGTCGTCTAAATAGCATAAGCAAATTTGCCACATTAAATGCCGAAATAAATTATCCAAACTCCTCTCGAAAGTTGCGGGAGCGTTACACAACCCGAATGGCATGACATTGAATTCATATAATACATCACTGATGATAAATGCGGTTTTCTCCCTATCAGCCTCGTCCACTTCTATTTGCCAATAACCGGAGTGCATATCCATCGATGAAAAGTATTGAGCTCCTTTAAGACAATCCAAAGTGTCGTCGATTGTGGGTAATGGATAAACGTCTTTCTTAATGACGTGGTTGAGGCGACGGTAGTCCACGCAGAAACAATAACTTCCATCCTTCTTACGAACCAGTACGACGGAGATGACCATGGGCTTTCTGACGTTCGGATGATGTTTCACTTCAGCATTTTGTCAACTTCGTCGTTAATTACGCGTTTTTCTACTGATGATACCCGGTATGGTCGTTGGCTTACGGCAGGGTGTGGTGCCAGTGTTAATTTTGTGTTTCACATTTAGCTTGCATTCTCTCTCTCTCTTCTTCTCTCTTGCTGTGTTTCGCTATGGAAGGCATCTTGAATTGTCTCAATAGACTTTTCATTTGCTTCTTCTGCTCTACACTCAGTGTCGAGGCCATCATCCAGAGTAGTCAATTTGATCAGAGCATTTCGAGGTCCATAAATCAGTGTAGGAAGGGACTTCAGTCAATGTATTCAGACACTCACTTCTAGCAGGCTCTACATTGGCAAATACACATTCCTTTGGAATGCAGCGTGCTTGATTTTCACAATTTGTCACCCAGATTGAGGCTTTGCCTTTTCTTAAAGATGTAATCATGGAGGGGACAGCAATTCCTTGATTTATACACATAACTTTATTCCCCTCAACTAGAAAATCAGTGTCGTCCTGTGCATCACGGGCTTGAACGGTAAGAAATTTGCACGAACGTGCTGGAACAACTGAGTCAGACATGGCATACAACTTTATGCCATGAGAATCTATCTCTTCGTCATGCAACAGTTCGTCAAATATAAGTTCGGCTCGGCCACAGTCTAAAACGGCTTGTGAAGCTTTTAGAAAGTCAAAACCTAGGATGACGTCGTGGCTGCATTTCGGCATGACAGTGAACTGGAATGGCTGTGTTCGGCCGTTGATTGTCAACTGTAAGACACATTTACCCAATGGCTTCACATAGTTACCGTCGGCGACTTTTAGAATAACCGGCTTAGTGTCGAGGAACATTACCTTCCGTTGCTTTCGTCTATATGTTTCCGATATGATGGAATTTGAGGCTCCGGAATCCACAAGGGCTTTAACAGGTTGGTTATCGATGAAAACGTCGATGTGGTTCCCGTGCAGTTTTGCGGCCAATGGAGGATTTCTGAAATTCGCGACCTCACCTCCTATAGAGGGCGATCGGCTTAGTTTTCCTCTCGATTTGGCGACTGGTTGGAAATTCGGTATGGCGTCGGTGATCGGGACCTTGTACGGCGTGTTGGTGATCTTCCTCGAGCTGGACTGGGTGATCTTCGTCGAAAGGGTGCGTCGTGATTGGCGTTATTTTCATATTCGTCTGGAAGATTATAGTTTCTAGGATTGTAGCGTCGATAGTCGTTGAATATTTCTCGGCGTTCGCGGCAATATCGAACGACGTGTCCGGGCCTTCCGCAGTGAAAGCAGACTGGACGGCTGTCCGCAGTGCGCCACAAGTCAGTCTTTCGCTGTGCTTCGTATTGAGGCGGTGGCACAATTATTGGTGATCTTGCGGCATATGTTGTTGGTCGTCTGGGTGTCTTCAAAGTCGATCGTTGTGCCGAAGAAAAAAATTGTTGACTTGCACTGATAGGTTGACTAGTGATGGTGGCTAAAAATCGGTAAAACTCGTCCTTTATGATAGCCTCAATGGATTGCAGTTCCGGCTTCTTGATGTTGAGTGGCTGTGAAAACACATGTTGCATTTCCTCCCTGACAACTTGACGGATTAGTGACATTAAATCGGTTACTTCGTCATTGGCCGCTATGGGGACAACATTGGGTAGTCTTTCGAATTTGCAACTTCTCAGTCTCTTCTGCTTCATTTCTTCTATGTAAAGGCACCACCTAGTGAAATCTGCCGATGTTTGTACGTCTCTGGCTAGAAGAGCTTGAAATAAATCTTCGGCGACACCTTTCATGAGGTGGGAGACCTTATCCTCTTCGGGCATATTTGGTTCAGCTTGCTTACACAGTTCTAGGACATCCTGTATATAAGATTGGATGCATTCCCCGGCTGTTGTGCTCGGGATTTTAAACGGTCCTTCGCTCGTCTGACATATGTTTGGGTGTCTCCAAATGCTGCTTTCAGACCGTTTTCAAGTAAAGTCCATGAAGTGAAATTGTCCTCATTGTTCTCTACCATGCGGTACCATCTAAAAAAAAGTACACATTGGCTAACTGCAGTGTCATCCCAACGATTATACAATGACACTTTTTGGTACTCCTTCAGCCATTTTATTGGATCCTGTCCTGGTTCTCCTCTGAAAATTGTAGGCTTTCTTTATTCAGCCAGAACTGTAGGAGTCATCAAGATTGTTTGCGCGTCCTGTTTTTCGTCAGTCATGTCCCTTTTGGATGGTGCTGCCCTTTTTGGCTTTTCGTAAAATCCAAATTCCGGTGGAAGTCCTTGAGTGCGACGACTTCTCCTTAATCGTTCAGCGTCTTGTTCTATCGTTTTGGTTAAATAATGACCGGAAATTTTAATCACGTACCCGCGCCTCCACCAAACTTGTCACGTATAAAGAAACGTAGATACGTATTGATTTATCCCAAGTATTTATTGATGAAGCATTCTAGGTTACAAAACC